>APFE030454036.1:127878-198060 GCA_000404065.3 Pinus taeda | reverse complement strand
GTATTATGGTCCGTACAAGGTGTTGCAAAATATTGGTACTATGGCATACAAATTGGAGCTTCCTGCAACTTCTCAATTACACCTAGTTTTCCATGTTTCATGTTTAAAGAAGGTTACAGGCAACAAGCTTCCATTTCAAACAATATTTCCAGAACTTGATGAGGAAGGAAAAATTATATTAGAACCAGAAGCAGTCACAGAAACAAGAACTTGACAGCTATGAAATCGATCAATTTCAGAGTATCTTATCAAGTGGGAGAACTTGTCCAATGAAGATTCCACATGGGAGGATGAGAATTTTATACAGAAGCATCCAAAACTACTCAAGCATTGAGGAAAACACTTTTTTGAAGGAGAGGGGCATGTTGGGTCCCTATAATACTAGTGATTACCCATTACTATTGTAGTTGTATCCCTTATTAATATTGTTGTGCCCCTGTTGTCCCCATATTTTTATTAATGTGCCCCATACAATCCCTCTATTGTTATTTTTTGTGGCTTTATATTATTATTGTTAGGTCAGTTGGGTTATATTGTGACTCCTTCTATATATAGAAAGGAGGTTTTGTCATTTGAATCATCCAAGAATTGTTCATTTATGTAATGTAAAGGAGGTTGCCCCCTCAAAGAGGCTGAATTCTAAGGTGTTGATATATCTTTTCTATCTTTTTCTTGAGTTGGTTTCATAAAAATTCCATGATTACCTATTTGAACCAACGAAATCCTAGAATCCAAGGCTCTAAACTTGCATCAAAATAAACCTTCAAACTTGATCATAATTTTGTGCCATAACTAGACCACAATGAAAACATAAAATATTTGCAAGATATCCTTCACTAGAATCTCATGAGGACCGAAAAATTATAGAGATGTTTTCATAATATATTTTGTTGAAAAGTGCTTGCTAGAGGAGGATATGAGGGTCACTATTTATAGAAATGTCTTAAGTTTAGAGGATCGACAACAAGTGAACATTGGAGGGATTTTAGGAGCATAAAACATTATTAATTATTGAATATTCAACGAGAACAACCAATGATGAGTGCCATGACACAACCCCATGGGTTTTAGCCTACTAACTAGGGTTACTAACTTCAAACACAGATAACTCTCAAACCGTAAAGAACTACATGGGGTGTCATGTAGAAACAAAAACATCTCGACAAGTAGAATCCATATAGAATATCCTTGACTCGGAATAGGATTATTTGTTAACTAAAAATTCCCATGCAAGATTGGGGTAGCCCCTGGTGCTACTTGGGTTGACATAAATGACAACCACTGATCAACAATCTCCCCCTTTGGCATTGACGGAAACACAAGTATGCCCCCTGCAATCATGACACCTCTTCCTACTGCCTTCTCTCCCCCTTTATCATTAGTGGCAAAGGGTAACTCCCCTTGACAAAATTTCATCCTATAGACCTATATACACCTCCACTCCTGCTTTCAACTTGGTTAGATAAGAGAAAGAGTCTAATGAGAACTTGGGAGAATCCCAAGATTTTGGTGAAGATACTCAAATGATTTACAAGTTAATGGTTTGGTAAAGATGTAAAAAGATTGTTCCTTTGTGCAAACATATTCAAGCTTGATATTATTTTTAGTGACCTGCACTCTAATGAAAAGATATTTGATCGGAATGTGATTTTTTTTGGAATGCATCACAGGATTCTTGGAGATACTGATGGAACTGGTGTTATCACAGAATATGGGAATAGGCTCATCAAACTTTACTTGAAGATCTTGCAAAATTTTGTTCATCCAGAGAACTTGAGTATAACAAGCTATTGCTGTGATATATTCTGATTTCACTGTGGATAATGAAATTGAAGATTTATTTTTACTTAACCATGAAACAAGGCAACCACCTAGACAGAGTGTTGCTCCACTAGTACTCTTTCGATCATCAACACTTCCTGTCCAATCTACATATATATAAGCTTGGATAACTGGGTCATTTCCTTTGGAATACCATAAACCATATTCTATTGTGCCCTTAAGATATCGATGAATTATTTTGACAACAATAATATGTGATTCTTTTGGTTTTGCTTGGAATCTTGCTACTTGTCCAACTACTTGCATTACGTTTGGCTAAGAATATATCACATATAGAAGGCTTCCAATCATAGATCTATACAAGCTCTGGTTGACATCCTTTGACAAATGTTCTAAACTTACCTTGTAACTTGTTACCATTGGGGTAAGCGCAGGCTTGCAATTTTCCATCTTGAATTTCTTGAGCATTTCCTTGATGTATTTGGTTTGATATATAAATATTACTTTATCCCATTGAGATATCTGAATCCCTAAAAAGTATGTCAGCTCGCCAAGTAGAGACATTTCAAACTCACTTTGCATCTTTATGGAAAAGGTTTTACTTAATATGTCATCATTGCTTCCAAATATTATATCGTCCACATATACCTTAATAATTGTTAGGTTATCTTGATCCACTTTCACATAGATATTGTTGTCGGTACTTCCTTTCTTGAATCCTTGTTGATTTCGATATCCATCAAGACGAGCATACTAAGCTCTAGAATCTTGTTTGAGACTATATAGTGCCTTCTTTAATCTGCAGACATAGCCCTCCTTGTCAGAGAGTAGAAAATATTTGGGTTGTTCAATGTAAACTTATTCTTCCAATTCACCATTTAGAAAGGTTGACTTAACATCCGTTTGGTACACCTTGATTTTTCTCGAGCATGTATACGAGAGAAACATCTTGATAACTTCCATTCTGGCAATAAGAGAACATGTTTCTTCAGAATCAATTCCTTTACATGTGCATGTCCTTTGCAGACTAATCTTGTCTTATTCCTATTAACTTGTCCATCCTCATTCAACTTGTTTCTGAAGACGCATTTAGTTCCAATAAAAATTTTATCCTTTGGTTGTGGAACCAATACCCAAGTGTCGTTCTTCTCAATTTGATCTAGTTTTACATTCATAGTTGTTACCCAGTATTCATCTTGACTGGCTTTCTCAAAATTTCTAGTTTCAAAAGTGCTAAAAGAGTAGGGTGCGCTTGTTGTGATGAACTAAGATGTCGAATTCTTTGGGTTCCAATTACTTCATTTATGTTACCGAGGATTTGATTTGATGGATGATTATTTTGACACCATTCTTTTATAACTTTTGGATAAGTTTCTTGTACATCCTGCTGATCATTTCTTATTTCCTCTTGGTTGATTGTTGTTTCCTTATTTGATTGGTCTTGTTCTAGAGCTTCTTCTTCATCCTTCACATATTTTCCTCAAATCCCTTAGATTTTTGTGAAGAGACAATCTCATCATTATCCTTTGGACCACAATCTTCATCAAAAGTAACATTTATGCTTTCCACTATTTGTTTTCACCTTAGAATGTAGCATCTATAAGAATTCCTTTTACATGAATAACCAACAAAAATACCTTCATCAACATGGGAACCAAAGTTGGCCAATTTTTTATCTTCTCTTTTTATGTAGCATTTTCTTCCAAATATTTTGAACTATTTGACATTAGCTGGTCTTCCTTTCCATAGTTTGTACGGAGTCATGTTATAATTGTTCCTGAGTAGGCCTCTATTTATAATGAATACGACTACATTGATTGCTTGAACCCACAAATTTTCATCTAATTTTGAGTCATTTAACATTTTTCTATCCATTTCCTGTACGGTTTTATTTTTTCTTTCAACAACTCCATTTTGTTGTGGTGTTCAAGTTGTTGAGAATTGTCTTTTTATTCCATTTTCATCACAGTACTACTGAAATACCTTGGAAGTGAATTATTCACCATTATATGATCTCAGACACTTGATATTCAAATCCATTTCATTTTCAACCAATTCCTTGTATATTTTAAAGCACTCAAATTCCTTTGACAATTTCTTTAAGAAATTAATAGTTGTCATTGTGGTGTAATCATCTATCATTTGCATAATGTATAATTCTTCATCTAAACATTTTTTTCTCATGGGACCACATATATCAGTATGTACTAATTATAATGGACATGATGCAAAGTTTTCTTTTGTCTTGAACTAAAATTTTATCTATTTTTGTGCATACAAGCTTCACATATCGTATTGGTAGGTTTTGAAATTTTTGGCATATCTCTTACCACTTCCTTTTTGTTGATCCTGACCAAATTTTTGATATTTGTATTTCCCATTAATTTGTTCCATAATCAAATTTCATATTCTTTCCCTGAAAAAGCACCCTTTAGGTGCCTCATCCAAAATATATATGTCATTTGGATCTTTACTTGCTGTAGCCACAGTTTTACCAAACTTACCTTTCCTGATTTCACATTTCTTAGAGTTGAATACCATTGTGTGTCCTTGAGCGCACATTTTTCCAACACTAAGCAGAATGTGATTCATATTTTCAACCAACAACACATCCTTCGCTAATGCATCCTTGCTTCCAAGTGTAACTATACCTACTCCTATGATGTTTGAGGACCCGTCATTTCCAAAAGACATAGTTCCACCCTTCTTTTCCTTCAAGGATATGAACTTATTATTATCTCCAGTCATATGCATTGAGAAACCACTATCAACATACCAAACATCTATGTTTCTTTGAGCCTTGAGAGCGATAGCACATTTTTGAGTCTTGTTTTTCCATACTTTCTCATTCTAATTTTACAAGAATTACTCTGAAGAGAATCCAAGTCTGCAATCTTTAGCCAGATGTCCAAAATTGTTACATTTGTAACATTCGACATCATCTCTCAAATGATCAAATCTATTGGTATTTTGTTGAGTTATGAAATATCCATTTCTGAAATATCTCCTAGAACTATATTCATTCCAAACATACATGTGATATTCTACAACTCTATGTCCAAAACTTCCACATGAATAACAATGACCATAAAAGATGGTTTGATAACTCAGAGGAAATCTTCTTTGACGAATTTTTTGCCATGGTTCTTCTTGTGAGTCTTGATCTCTTGATTTAGCTGAGAGATCTACATGCTTGGTATATTTTTCATATCCATCTTTTTTTGTTGTCATAGAAGGACTTGACTCCTTTTCAAATTTTTCTTTGTAACCAAGACCACTCTTGTCACTACATGATCGTTGATTGCTGATGAGTTCTTCCAATGCCTTTGAGCTATTGGCATATTTCTGAAGAGTTTTTCCATTTTTTATATCATTTCATAGAGAGACTATTCAACTTCTAATGCTTCTCTTTCCTTGTTTCTTTCCTTTAATTCTATCTTGAGAAATTCTTCAATGTTGATTTTAAGATTTAGGACCTATTCCCTTTCGGTATTTAATTCATCTTTAAGAGTGTTGACATGCTTCTTCTTGTCCTTGAGCTCTTCGATAACCTTCCAATGTATTTTTTTCATCAACACGTTGAAAATATGTAGAAATATCTTCATCTTCCTTCATTCTGAGTTGCTCAAATTTTTCCCTAAAAATTTGAAGCTTTTCTTCTTTCACCTGTGAGTCACCTACATATATATTCTCAAGCTTGACCCATACCTCTTTAGCAGTTTTGCAGGTCAATAACTTAAGAAAGAGAGATTCGATAAGCCCATTGATAATAAGATCTTTAGACTTTGCATCATATACCATATTTTTCTTACCTTTTACAACCGGGATCGATGTGATGCTTTTTTCAATGATTTCCCATACTTCGTATCCTTGTGCCAACAAATGAACCTGCATCCTTCCACTCCAAAGTGCATAGTTATTTCCTTTGAACAAAGAAACTCTATTCTTGGTGTATTCCATGATCTTCTTCTATTTTTTAGACTTCTATTGAAGGAACTAAGCTCTGATACCAATTGTTGGAAATACTAAGAGGGGGGGTGAATCAGTATGTTTTATCAATTAGAACTTTTAAATCTTTTCATAGAATTAGTTAATCTTCAATTATTATTAGTGTTTATCTAGTAAAAATAATAAACAAATGAACACAATAGGCACAATAATTTTATGTGGAAAACCCCCTCCAATTAAAAAACCACTGAAAGCTTTTCTAATAAATTCTTTAATCTTCTGTCTAACTGAAATGAAAGTTACAACTTCCTAGAATTCTAGAAAAGCATTATTTTCCAGCTCCCACTACAAGGACGCCCCAATGCCCTAGTTTCTTCAGTAATCAACTAAGTGTATGCCCCAACATCCTCGACCAACCTACCACCCTGAAGTGTTCATAGGCTCCAACTTTTAGATGACTTCATGCACCTGCCTAGAACCTTCATCCCACCCTATATTGATTAGAAGCAAGACAAGATTGTGGACTCTCGTACCAGGGACAATGATCCATGATACAATATGATTTACAATGATGTGCAAATCCAACCATGAAATCATCCCAATAGTGACTCATATACCTCCCAACAATGCCTCTTTGACTATAGGAAGATTGACTTTTTTACAATAATGACTCTTTTACACACTTACAATGATGACTCTTTTACAACACTGGATTTTTTACAATGCCTAACACTTGACTCGACATTTCTTCTTGGATCATTTGCAACTATTGAGATACTTTGTGCTTGCTTCAAGTAATGGTACTTTGGAATTTCATGTACTTCTATTATGTGCCCGAGTTGTACGAAAGTGCCATCCTTCGTCCACATGCATTAACAAGCAAGAGCCAAACAAATAAAAAACACTATACTTATGATAACCTGAAAAAACATATTTCAAAGATGATACTCAAAATTGAAATGCAAACATTAATCAATCATACCTCGTTGTAGAAGACTTACCCTTGACTATTCATGTGTGGTCCTTACTGTAGTGATTCTTGAATGCATACCTTTTCTTGCCTTCTAGGAGTTTTGGGCTACCAAGTTAGCATACACTTTCAATCCATTTTCACCTTTATCCTCATTTTGTCACCTCATTTCATCACGTTATCATTACATAACCCTATATTTCCATTACCATATGGGTTCATATTTTCATTTTCCAAAGTTATTTATTTTATGTATATAAAGTGAATTTATGATTAAAATTTAGAAAAATAACATGTACTTTCTTATATCTAAAGGTGGAATGAGTTTGGTGACATGTGTAGGTGATTTGGAAGGTTACAAGACACTCTTATGTGGCCTCCAAGACTCAAATTCGAAATCTCTTGAAGATTTGAAGGAGATTTAGGATAGGGTTCAAGCATATCTCATGGAGAAAAATCATGGATAAAGGAATATGTGTCTCATATTGGTTGTAACCATATGAAGGATTTGGGGATCTAGGAGGGTTTGGTAGGTATCCATTAATGAGTTAGTTGCTTATGTTTTTGTACAAATAGGACTACCTCCTCAACTCCAAGGAGATGACCCTTGGAGCATGTATCATAACTTATGATGGAATAGAATAAATTTTTCTTTCTATAGTTTTAGATATAAATTGTCTTAATGTACTATATGAATTTATGGAATAGTTTGTCACTTTGTTCTTAAGAGAATTGAGCTCACTCTAAAAGGATCAAAGAAACATTTTATTTCATTATAGATTTTATTCTCATTTAATTACTTAGATGTTTGAAGATTTTTCGTTATTAATGAATGAATTTTAGTTTAAATCTTATTAGCATATGAAAGGACAAACAAGGGTCTAAGTTATGCTCTCTTCCATTTCATATGAGTAATAATTGAACTTCATTCTCTTTTTCTAGTTTCAAGTGATTTTTTGAATTTCCAGTTTTCCAACAATATCATTAATGATGAATGAATTTGTAATGAAGAACAACAAGGACCTATTTATTTATGAGCCTCTTCTATTATTTGTTTATTCATCTCAAGATATTTCCCAATATTGGTTTTTTATTTCTATTCATGAAGTAGTATTCTAGAAGAAGGACAAATCTGGTTCTCCTTAGTTAGGTGCCACTTCTCCTACTTATTACATAATGAATTAGAAATTACTTAGTTAAATTTTATATTTGTAATATGCACTTATAATTAGTTTATAATTGCATTCCCTTCAGTTTCAATAACTTATCTTCTAAAGTTGATTATAGTTGCATCTGAGGTCCCACATATTTTGGTTTGCTTCTAAGTTTTACAAAATCCCCTAGGTTGACAATTAAATAATAGGGATTTAATAGACAATTAAATCACCCAAAATTTTGGCGCCATTGCCAAGGAAGCAAACATAGATGTAACTAAGGAGGATTTTTTAGGAAAAATTTTCTTTTAAGGTCATTTTCATTTGGGGTTAAATTCATTTAGGCATTTTCCATTTAATTTTATTTGCATTTGTATATAGAAAACATAGAACATTAAAATCAAGAACCCCCATTCATTAAAAAATAAAAAATAAAATTCCAATTTCAAAAACAAGATCTGAAGAGCTTCGTGCTATGACAGTTGAAGAAAATAAAAAGCCTAAAGATCACATTCAAATTTGGTTTCAACTAGTCATCCTTCAATGATCATGTTCAAGAACTCAATAGGGTTTACTTTTAAAACTTGGATATGAGTCTACTCATAATCTTGTTGCGCAAATGAATGCATTAGAAATTCTCTTATACTTAAGAGAATATTTGATTTCTTTTTTAATAGAAGAGGACTACCAAATAAAGAAATAAGTTTTCGCGGTTTTTAGGATAGATTTGTGATTTTGTGGTACAATAAGAGTCACACATCTACTAATCCTTGACAGGAAAAATTTCAATAAAAACAATTGTGAACGAGGAGCATAAGCGAAGGTGAAAGACTGATAGTTTCAGGTAAGAGATCGATTGTTTTCATTTTATGTTTTGCATCCAAAATTTTAAGAGAGGAATCAACTAATAAAAACTTGAGTATGCTTTTATCCATGCTTACAACCTGCAACAAAAAAGTATATATATATATATATATATATATATATATATATATAATCATAAACATTTCCCAAGATTTTATAGAATAAAAATTGGTTAAAAAATCCACTATCTAGGCATAAAGGATGAGTTGAAAACATACGAAAAATGATTTGACAAATATTTTGGAATCCCATTTTCCTAAAATTCTTGGAAATGATGGATTCAAAATATATGAAAAATTATTTGGAAAATATTTTCAAATCATATTTTCCTAAAAATCTTGGATTTAGATTGGCCACTTGTCAAGTTGTTGTTTTAATTTTCATTTTTAGAATAATTAAAATTTCCAAAATTCCATTAAATTCATAAATGTGACTTTGCGATCTATTGGTTAGTCATTCAAATTGCATAATGGAGGTCATGAGTTCAAAATCTTGTGGGGCTTAAAATTTGTTAATTATTCTACAATTTTGACACAACATTAATTAAACAATAATTTTGCCAGCACGTGGCAACACAATATTGGCCAATATTGCACATTCATCGCCATATCATCAGTCAAACAGTCAACATGTCACATCATCCATTTCAATGTCACCCACTACCACATCACTCAAGAAGAATAACGATAAGGGTGCTTCATCTACAAGATTATTGTTTTACAAAATTCCTTGAAGAGAATCTTGTAGATGGAAGATTGAATCCTGTAGACATGCGTTTTCGTTTCATAAAGTATTTTTATATGATCATGTTTCTCTGAGTTCTTGCAGGTACAAAAGCCAACAACATCACACACTAGAAAATTTTATGTCATGGCTTAGCCAAAGAAGATAGACAAGATTTTTAGATGTTGGAAGGACACAATATTGCAACTGAGAAAACTTATGACAATCTTCACCGTTTCACCCAAATTTCAAATAATCACAACTTTCTCATACGCCATCAAATTTCGACGATTCAAGCTTCATTGGAAAGATATCGATGCGGTCTACCTAATCAGGAAGATATAATCATAATTTGAAACATTTAAAGAATGAATAAATCGTTGACAAGATATAACAAGTAAAATGAGGCACTAGTTTCAACATAGGTACAAATTCTTTCAGTTTTTCTTTCATGAATTTTGTTTATTAGTACCAATTCTCAGTTCTATTTTTGTAAATGTCATAAATAGATAGATTTATCACCTCTCTCTTATGATAAACTTACATTTCATTGTAGAAAAGCTACTAAATTTTTGCAAGTTCTAGGAACATAAACATATGACCACAAGTAAACAGTGTCTCTTAATGACCACATTTCATAAATACATCATTAGAGAAACATCAAAGGTCAAAGTTCAAGAATTATGACAAGCTTTTGGGTAATCCAAGGGGAAGAATGTCATCATATCCGTCACATCATTGAAAACACTCTCAAAGACCACATTTCTTTCAAAAGAAAAATGATCAAAGCAACAACAAAGATGAAACGTCAATGCATGAGCACATGATGTTAGATCATATCCATCACTTTCAAGCCTTTCAGAGGCCAGTGTCTTCATTGCATTATCACTTTTTCAGTCAATAAATTTTTCAATCCATTTTCCTTTTCATGTTTGCAAATAAAACCTTGATCCATTGTTCATTTTCCTTCACAGTGATTTTCTTGCCTCACTTTCACTAACCTGTAACCCATCAATGAAAACATTCAACTCCTCTACAAAGATGTTTCATTCCATTTCCTTTTAGATGATGGGGGATTCCTTAAGGCCTCCCTTCTAACAAGTCTTGGCATATCGACATCAGCACATTATCTGGGTTCAAGGATAGAGTCCTTAGTAGTATCTTGAGGCTTGTATGCCTTAATGATAGGCTCTCTCATTTGGATCTTTCAAGTGGCTTGACATCAACTCATCTATTTTCCCTTCACGAGATGTACTTAGGTACCTTGGCACCTATTGACATTAATGATGAGTTGCCTCAAATTAGTTAACAACGCAAATGGTTAGTAATCTAATGACTTCTCTTCATGCTTGACATCGACACATTTATTCGCATGATTAGAATTGTACCATCGGGTGTTGTAACAATTGAAGGCTATATCATTTTAAGAGTTTGTAGCAAATCAATTTGTTATAGCAGCAATAAAGACTCAAACCTTGTCATCAACAAAGAGAACACAAAAGAAGATTCAAATTCCTTTGTTTACATACTCCATGATCAAATAGCATCAGTAGCCACACTCTTCAGCATCCACAACTCATGTACATTTAGGGTAAGTGAAGGTATGTTGTTTTCTAATTTTTAGTCATGCAATTCCTTAAAATGCTTAAAGTTGTAACTTTGGAAAGTTCCTTACTTCCATTTTCACATTGTCATATCTCTAGTTGGAGGGGGAATTCATTTTCATACCTCATATTCACATTTAGTGATATATATCACTCATATTCCTTTATCACCTTTCATATCTCATACATGTCCTTTATACACATGCGATCATAACCAATATACTTTTCCAAACAACTATTATTGCATTATGATTCAAAATGTTACATGTTTTGCAAATGATGATCATAGACTGAATGGTTGATTAAATGGTTTCAAAGTCTTTTGATGCAACACAAAAATAACAAAAGTACTATTACACAAGAACCAATACGAATAAAAGTTGGTTTCCGCACAAGAACCAACCAAAGCAATATGTTGCAATCAAATATATTTGAAAAGGACACTTTACAAAAGGAAAAAAGTTATCAAATGATTATGAAAATGCAAGAAGAATTAACATCAACCAAAGTTCATATAAAAGGAAGACAATTCAAAAGATCAAATCATGATTAAAGTAAATCAATGCAATAGATTGCATGAGGACATGCAATAACTTATGTTTGGGGGTATGTTGGGATGCCAAATTAGCATACACTTTCACTCCATTTTCACCTTTATCCTCATTTTGTCACCTCATTTCATAACATTACCATTACATAACCCTATATTTCCATTACCATATGGGTTCATATTTTCATTTTCCAAAGTTATTTATTTTATGTATTTAAAGGGAATTTATGATTAAAAGATAGAAAAATAACATGTATTTGCTTATACCTAAAGGTGGAATGAGTTTGGTGACATGTGTAGGTGATTTGTAAGGTTCCAAGACACTCTTATGTAGCCTCCAAGACTCAAATCCGAATTCTCTTGAAGATTTAGAGGAGATTTGGGATAGGGGTCAAGGATATTTCGTGTAGAAAAATAGTGGATAAAGGAATATGTGTCTTGTATTGGTTGTAGCAATATGAAGTATTTGTGGATATAGGAGTGAATAGTGGGTCTCCATTAATGAGTTAGTTTCTTATGTTTTTGTATAAATAGGAGTACCTCCTCCATTCCAAAGAGAGGACTCTTGGAGCATGTATCCTAACTTATGATGGAATAGAATAATGTTTTCTTTCTATATTTTTAGATATAAATTATCTTAATGTAGTATATGAATTTATGGAATAGGTTGTCACTTTGTTCTTAAGAGAATTGAGCTCACTCTAAAAGGATCAAAGAAACATTTTATTTCATTATAGATTTTATTTTCCTTTAATTACTTAGATGTTTGAAGATTTTTCATTATTAATGAGTGAATTTTAGTTTAAATCTTATCAGCATATAAAAGGACAAACAAGGGTTTAGGTTAGGCTCTCTTCCATTTGATATGAGTAATAATTGAACTTCATTCTTGTTTTCTAGTTTCAAGTGATTTTTTGAATTTCCAATTTTCCATCAATGGCATTAATGATGAATGAATTTGTAATGAAGAACAGTAAGGACCTCCTTAGTTAGGAGCCTCTTACATTATTATTTTTATGCATCTTAAGCTATTGTCCATTAGTGGTTTCTGATTTCTGTTCATGAAGTAATATTCTAGAAGAAGGACAAATATTGTTCTCCTAAGTTAGGAGCCACTTCTCCTACTTATTACATAATGAATTAGAATTTACTTAGTTAAATTTTATATTTGTAATATGCACTTCTAATTAGTTAATAATTGCATTCCCTTTAGTTTCCATAACATATCTTCTAAAATTGATTACAGTTGCATTTCAGGCCCCATATATGTTGGTTTTCTTCTAAGTTTTACAAAACCCCTGGGTTGACAATTAAATAATAGGGATTTAACAGAAAATTAAATCACCCAACAAGGAGCTCGATATTTAATTGATTGTATCTATGTACTATTGGATCTCCAAGGTCTAAAATTTCATCCTGGTAGCCCTTAGAGTCCTCTTTCCAACCCCACAGGCTTGATCAATATTGGACTATTCAAGAAAGAGTTATTCCCAATCTCCCACAATGTCTTGATTATAGACTGGTTCAATAGAGTGAATTTGTGTAAAGTGCAATGTGGCACTGTTTCAGCCTTAGACCATGAATGATACACAAAAAACTGAAGTCCTTCTTTTTTTTTTCACATCTGATGAAATTTGAATCCAATGCTCTGATAGAAGGTTATGATGGTATTCCTGATGTCACATGTTCCACATGGAATTCAGGAGCCTGTAAAAATGGAAACTTCCTTAGAACATATCTCCAAAAATATAGCAAACCAAGATCATAAAATTGGTCATGATGTTCATCAAGAGTTGTCCTGAAATGGATTTTAATTTCAGCGTCTAAAGATTCATAGAAAAAAATATATAGTGAAAATCCCACGATGACTTGCTTGAAGCAGTGAAATCTTAGAATCCAAGGCTCTAAAATTTCTTCAAGACATACCTTCAAACTTGATCATAATTTTGTGCCCTAACCAGACCTCAAGGAAACCTTAAAACTCCCTAAAACACATCCTACATTAGAATCCCATGAGGCTGAAAAATTACAAAGGTCTTCTCACAAGATAGTTTGTTGAAATATGCTTGCTCGTGGAGGAGATGAAGGTCACTATTTATAGAAATGTCTTGAGTTGAGAGGGTCCTCAACAAGTGAACATTGGAGGGATTTTAGGAGCATAAAATATTATTACTTATTGACTATTAAATGAACACAACCAATGATGAGTTCCATGCCACAACCCCATGGCGTTTTATCCCACTAACAGGGGTTACTAACTTAAACATGAATAACTCTCAAATTGTGAAGAACTATGTGGCATTCCATATATCCTTGGTACTTCTTGGGTTGACATTAATGACAACAACTAATCAATAGTGTGTTGTATGACAACTAAGGTATGTGATTTACCTTTGTATGATGTAAATAATTTCTTTAGAGATTATGAAAGAGGGGTACCTGAATGCCAAATATTGTTAGATTTGGACCAAGATCTGAGGGCTACTCCTGCTAGGTTATGGGGTACTCATAAGAAGAATATATGAGATTGGAAAAAGTGTAGAAGTTTGATGTGGGTAAGTTTTGGTAAAGTATAAACAAAGATCGTAGACAAGTATGATGGCCATAATGATCCTATAGACCACATACAACTCTATATGGCAGCTTGGGGAGACATTCCATGAGAAGAATGGGTCCATGGCTTCATCCATACCTTGTAGAAAATTCCTCAGAATGAGCATCTGGAGACCTAACTCTGTTATGGCATTTCTATCTGGAATGAAATGGTTGATGGGTTTATACGAACATTCATATTTGAAGATTACTGTCCACATATAGTTGTAGCTCTGAATATAGCTAAGAAAAAGATTTTTTAGAACAAGGTTTCAGATATCTGGAATATTAATTGGGATGCACATATATGTAATGTAATGGAATTCTATAATCTCACTATGGTAGAGGATGAATATCATGACAATATTGACATCAAAGAATTAGAGCTTCATCGCAAAGTAAATGGACCTTAGATAGAGATGCCTGATATAACGAAGCCATTGAAGACAAAGAAGGTGAATATAGGGTCAGAAGTTGAACCGAGGTACACAACAATAGGAGATTATTTGGATGAATACATAGTTAGTAAGATAACATATCACTTTCATGAGTATCACGAGTTGTTCCGCACTAAGTTTTTTAGATAGGAATGGCATATTAGGAGATTTGTGAGTTATGAGGATTCCTTTGAAGCCTAATGAAAACCTGTCAAGAAGAGACCTTATAGACTGAATCAAAAATACAAGGAGAAGGCGAAAGAATAATTAGACAAAATGTTAAGAACTAGGATAATCAAATTTTTCGAAGAGTCCGAAAGGGTAAGTCCCATGGTGGTTCAGGAAAAGAAGGTGAAAGGGGAAATCTAAATTTGTGCTAACTTAAGGAAATTGAATGATGCATACCTGCATGACCCCTTCCTTGCACCATTTACAGATGAAGTATTGGAAAATGTAGGAGGTCAATAGGCATATTATTTCATATATGGCCTTTTAGGATACCATCAAATCCGAATTGCACCAGAAGAAAGACAAAAAATGACTATTGTGATAGAGTAGGTCTCTTATAATTACATGGTGATGCCTTTTGGATTGAAGAATGTGCCTGCTACCTTTTCCAGAGTCATATTTGTGGCATTTTAATAATATATACACAAATTTTTGGAAGTTTACCTTGGTTATTGGATAGTCTTTTGTCTATTAAAGAAGCATCTGGGAAACTTAAGGTTGATGCTGGCTACGTGTAGGCAATACCAAATCTCAATGAACTTGAAGAAGTGCATCTTTTCTACACCATTTGGTATAATGTTGGGACATGTAGTTTTTAAATAGGGATTAATGTTGGATCCCACGAAGATCATAGTTATTGTGAACCTGCTAGCACCAAAAATAGTGACATAACCACACACAACACTAGGACACACTAGCTACTACAAAATTTTTATAAAGGGGTATGCCCAGATAACTGTACCGATTGAGAAATTTCTCAAGAAATATGTGATTTTTCAATGGAAAAAGAGTGCTACAAGATCTTGGATATACTAAAAGAGAAGATGATAACTGCGCCTATTCTAGTTTTCTCGAATTAGAAGAAGGAGTTCCATGTGTGTGCTGATTCATCTTCCATAGCATTGGGTGTAGTGGTAGCACAACTAAAAGTAGGAGAAATTGACCATCACATAGAATTTGCAAGTTGGAAAGTATCCAATGTAGAAAATAACCATAAGACGACAGAAAGAGAGGGATTAGCTATGGTGCATGCATTACAAAAGTTCAGGCACTGCTTTTTGGGAGCGCATTTGAAAATGTTCACTGATCACTCTATGCTGAAATATTTGGTGAATAAGCATGTTTTAGGAGGAAAGATTTGTTGATGGTTGTTATTATTTCAAGAGTATCAATTAGAAGTTATAGTGAAGCCATGGAAATTTAATGTTGGACCTGATCATCTATCAATAATAAAGATAGGAGAAGAACCCACAAATATTGAAGATAACCTCCTGATGCACAACTATTCGCAATTAGAGTTGCAAATGATCACTTCACATATATTATTTAGTTTTTAGTCATAGGAATGGCACCCTTGATGTACACTATGAAGAAAAAGAATGATTTGGTGGTTTGATAAGCTCATTTCTCATTGATTTCTAGACACTTGTACAAAATGGAATTCGGTGAAGTACTGCACAGACACTTCTCTGAACACGAATGATAGAGTATTCTGGCATAAGCTCATGGAGGAGTCGAAGGTGGGAAATATGTAGGAAAATCCACTTGGAAGAAAATCTTGAGATATGGGCTATGGTGGCCCACCATACATAAGGATGCAAAATAATTTTGTCAAGAATGTGATGTATGTGAAAGAATAGGAAAGACATCTAGAAGATATGAGATATCACTAGTACCAGAGGTAACTTTACAAATATTTTAACAAATGAACTTTTGACTTTGTTCGACCTATCAGTCTGCCAGGAAGGAAGACTAGTGCGAGGTATATCATCGTTGCCAATAATTGTTTGACAAGATGAGCTTAGGCACAATGAGTGAAATATTTTAGCGTAGAAACTATTGTGATGTTCATCTTTGAATATATACTATCTAGGTTTGTTTGTCTGAAGATATTAATGAGTGACCAAGACATACATTTCTTGAATAAGACCATTTAAGCACTAACTGAGGAATTTTGAGTTTACCACCAGAAGAGAACTCCTTATCATCCACGAGAAAATGGAGTAATGGAATCTTTCAATAATATTTTGGAGAATGCATTGACCAAGGTATGTAATGTGAAGAGACATGACTAGGATTTAAGGATTCCATCAATGTTGTGGGCATATAGAAAAACATGCAAGAAATTGACAGGGTAGACACCATTTAGATTGGTATAAGGAAAAGAGACAATTATGCCTATGGAATACATTATGCAAAGTTTGAGAATTGCAACTGTCACAAATATTGTATACCCTGACATTATGAAAGAAAGAATGTCGTAGATAATAGCACTAGAAGAAGACAAGTTCATAGCGTGGTTACATCATCAAGTGGAGAAAGAAAGGGAGAAATCTTGATATGACAGGCATATCAAGAAGAAGACATTCTAGGAAGGAGATATTGTATTATTATATGAAATAAAATTCATGAAGTTCCAAGGAAAATTCAAAACACATTAGTTAGGACCATATATCATTAACAACATCTCTAATGGTGGTGCAGTTCATATGTGAAGTTGACTTTCTAGCTGCTTTCGAGACAAGTGAATGCGACCAGGTTCAAGATATACAAGGATGAATCTGTCCTTCGAGATTCACACTGAAAAATGAAGGGAAGGAAGTCTTAGTGCCACCTATAATTGAAAGTGGGCACAAGACTATAAACTATTCAATAGAAAGGGACTACTTCAAAGGAATATTACTACGTGATACTCAGAAGTATGACAAAGTTTGAAGGAACTTCAACAAAGAAAAGGTTGCTGTGCTATGAGGAAAGGTTTGTCTAAGTTGGCCGGAAATATGACCATTGCAAGGAAAAAGCTACTGTTAAAAGGAAATTTCCATAAAGGGTGCAGGAGAAGAGAATTTATGAAGCACAACTGGCCATATCTAGCCCCAAACTTGCATTAAACAAGAAAATATTGAACCAATCATAAGTCTGGGAATTAAAATTTGTTATAAAAACCATATATTGTGCCACATTTGACACTTTTATGTTTGGATAAATTTATAAATTGCATCTAAGTGTGAAGAGAAGAGAGCTATTGTATGTATGATGAGAGTTTTGAGGAACTTGTTAAAATATTTGTAGAAAAAGGATTAGTGGGTATTATGGAGGCACAAGCAGCGAAGGTACCCATGTCCCCAAGGTGCCAAAGGTCACTGAGAATGTAGGTATCCATATAACCACAACCACAAAAGAAGCAGGAGAAGAGACCAGCTAAGGTCTCTGGGGTGGAGCTGAGACATCCCCAAGGAATAAAACATAGAAGGAAGTGCCCATGAAGAATAAAGAAGATGAGGGGAAGAAGCATCTGGAGAAATGAAATAAGTCGATGCAGCAGAACATGCCTTAAAATATCAATCATAGTGAAGAGAATGTTGAACTTCATCGGATGGAGATAGTGGACAAAGAGATTTCTTTTGTGCTCCCACCTTACATGTCATCCAGAAAACTGAACGCCAAGATGGTTAAGGAACCAAAGGAAGGAAATGTTTCCACATACGCTGTTGTCAAAGGAAGTGTCATTTGATGGTGAAGTGTCAGAGAATACCTACTAGCTAAATATGGAAGACTAGGACTTTAACGATCGAATAAAATACCCACAATTTGAACCAAGTAGATATATGAAGTAGGTTCGGTACCCAAAAAGTGGTGTCACAAGGATGGAGCCATACCAGTGGGGTGCAAGATTGCAAAGAACAGGCCTCTTGAATATGTTGAATGTGTCATACTTCGTCCGAAGCACATCTAGTAAAATATGTGTGTAACAACTCCTTGTATTGGTACATGATGGATGTACCTGGTTAGGGATGAAGATCCCAATCGATGAGATGTTAATTAGAAGAATAACAACATTGCCTCATCATGGAACATACCTCGAAGAAGAATTTGTGGGAAAAAGTAAAGACAAAGAAATGGAAAAAATGAAGGAAAAGTTTGTAATAGTGAATAATTCGCAGGGATATTATATCAATTACATCGATGACCAAGGAGTGTGTTTCTCCACACACATCTTGGCAAGTAAGATAATGAGGAATTTGGGACTAAATTATGAGTTTCCTGCAACTATAGTATCTTTGGTTATGTAGTGTAATGTAGGTGTTTAGTTTAATTGGGTTGCCCATCTATGCAAAGAATTTTTGATAGATCGCTGGGAAGCACAAGAAGAGGGGAAGAAATTCCACTATGCTTGCTTGATAATCCTCACCGCATTAGTTGCATGGAAAGAACCAGAATAATCGTAGTCTCCATCTGTTGAGGTGGATGTTTGTGAAGTAGTGAGGTATGTGTCCTTGTGGTTTACTAAGGAGCCGATGTGTGCAACAGAGAATAATATTTTCTTTGTGATGGAAATGGATCTACACATGGTGGTGAATCAACATCCCAAGTTGTCACCTAGTTTATATAAGCAATATTGTCACATTGCGAACTTCAAAGTGGACTTCAACAAAGCCTATGTGAAGGAAATGAAGGACTCAACTAGGACATGCAACCCATTTCCATACTTATAACTGAAGTTGATTTTCTTGTAGTAGTACAAAAATGGCTGAAAGAATGGATGACTCCACCTAGTGTAGAAATTGGAACAAAGAAGAGTACCATGCAGGATGTAGGTGCAAGTGGAAAGGATGAAGAGATAGAAATAGAGGAAACAAAGCAACAACATGAGGAACCCCTCAATGGTGTAAGAGTATAAGAAAATTCATGTTTTATTGTCAGAACATGAGACACAATAACTGCGGAAGGCAAGAGGAAAAATCAGAAAGAAGATAAGTCTAAGGGTGCATAAGCGCTTGTCCTCACTGATGGGGACATCGATGAAATTAGAGAAAAAGGTTGAGGATATCATAACAAAGACATGGGACATAATTTATGATCGCTATACAATGATCTTGGATGAGGTACAATAGGGAATCATAAATTTGAAGGCATTTCCACAAATAGTAAAACAACCATAAAAAATAACTCAGCCACTGTAGGTAGAGCGAAGAATAGAAACACAATCCGACATTAGTATTTTGCAGGTGCCAGCTAGGGCACTACAATTCTACACATTGGAGCACAAAGAATGAGCCAAAGCATGGAAGATCATCATCATAAAAATTGCTTCATTGCCCATTCAAGTGTTGCATGAATTCCATCAAAGTTTCACAACTAAGCTATAGGAGTGGGAACAATGAACCTCCATGTTGACGATAAAGGTGGAAAAGGAGAAAGCTGCATTGAAGAAGGAGATGGAGCAAGTGGCTAAGAAAAGAGATGATGCATGTTAGAGACAACAATAGTTGGAAAAATCCATCAAAGACACCTGCAACATAGTCTCAGATGTGAAAGTCAGTGAGGAGGAACCACCAGCAGAGAAGGTCATGATGCTCTCTCTCGTGATCAAGGAGTCAAAGAATACACTGGAAAAGATAAAATTCGAGTATGAAGTGTAGATATCAAAGACAAAAATAATGTTGTAGCCAACCATGCTACTAGAAGTGCAGGAGTAGAGGCAAAAAGATTTAATGGCAGTATTGAAAGGCATCTCTGACAAAGTGGCGGACTACGGGATATTATTGGATCACATGATGCAAACTTGGACCTCATTGCAGGAGAATCCAAACATCCAAAAAATCGAGGAATTACGAGTGAATTAGAATAAGTGCGATGGGATCTTGGTAGCTGTAATGACCCTTCTAGTCTTACAGAAGCTTGCCAGCATTACTGAAGGAAGGAACCTCCAAAAGTAGATAGATGCTCTTTGTAGGAATGAGAAAATTTTGCAAGCAAAGACTCATCCATGTGAGGATGATGCTCTCAAAAGTTCTTAGGCAGTGGGAAAAAGGCTTAAAGAGTTGAAGAAAAGGAAGGCAAAAATATTGAAAAAGGCTATTGGCCCAACCACAAATGCATTTCTAGAGGAGGTATGTCGACATGAGAAACAAATGGCAGAGACAGTCCAAAAATATAATGCACTCTATAATGGAATTGCAATGAAAACTAAGGGAACCGCAATTGCGTGACTCAAGAGGAGTCACGGGTAAATGTTTGGGGCCTGTTGGGCACAACCCAACTTGGTCCAAGTTTTGTTCAAAGACTCTACATTTTGAGGAGCAGAGCACACGAAGCCAATGAAGTTTTATTCATCGCGCAATATTTAGGGGCTTTGGGGTGGGTCAAAAGTCCCTAATTTTGTAACAGCTTTCGGGTATTAGTCGATTGTTTTGTCAAATCCATGGTATTTGGACCATGGTCCTATAGTAAGGAAGCCTATATAAAGAAAATGTAATACTTTGTTGAATATACCTGAGAATAGATATAATTCATAATTGATCATATTTTCTGAGTCTAGGGAAGGCTCCACAACTAAGTGTGTGGAGGCCTTGAAGAGTATGTCGCTGAGCACATAGACCACCTATAGCTGGGTGCGCAGGTTATAGAAGTGCATGCATTGAAGATCCTTATTAATAAATAATTTTTTGCGAAGCATTGTGTATCTTTCTATGTTCATTATCTGTTGTTATTGATATCATTATGCATGCTTTTTATTAAATTATGTAGAAGAATACATGTTATATTATTATCTGTTATGTTTATGCATTACATATCAATCTGCAAAGTTAATCATCACTACATAGTTATTCATGTATGAAATTTATAGATAGATCTAATATGTAAGTCAATACACAAGAACAACATCGCAGATATCCCTCTGGCTGCGAAAACTTGGTTATGTAACCTCCCATAACCACTTCGGGTGAGACTGTTGGTCATTTCTGAAAGGATTAGTGGTTGAGGGTTTTGTTGGTGTGAAGTGCACACTAAACTTGGGTCAAGACCCCTTAAACCAATATGTGTCAAACTTGACACAAAACGTGGCACAAAATTTGGTGCAAAGGATGGCGCAAAACTTGGTGCAAAACCTGGTGTGACAAAACTTGGTGCAACACTTGGTGCTAAACTTGGTGCAAAACGCAGTGCACTTTTTTCATCATATTTGATAAATTAACACAAATAGCACCAATAATAGGCTCTAGACACAATAAAGGAATAAAAAAGGGATGGTAATCACAGGGTTTTGTTGTAGTGATTGTATGCTTGTATTATGCCTATGTTTATGTTATTAGAGGTAACGTTGAAGGATATATCATCAAAACAAAAGCAATGTGGTCTGTGGAATGCTAGGACAAGCAAGGATAAGAGACTCGAAGTAAAGTTTCTTGGTAAAGATAGTTTCGTTTTGGATGTGTGGTACTATTGTTGTTCACATGTTTCATATGTGATGTTATGTGCATGTCGTGTTGTGTGGATATTGCATGTGCAGTGTTGTGTACAGATGATGCTATGTACCTAAGGTGTTGCATGCATGTTGTAGATATGGTGCTATGTATATATGGTGTTGTGTGCATAATTGTACAAGTGGTGTTGTGTACATGTTGTACAAGTGGCGTTGTGTGTAGGTGGTGTTGTGTACATGTCATGCATGTGATGTTGTGTACATGTGGTGTCGTGTACATGTTGTGCATTTGGTATTGTGTACATGTTGTACATTGGTGCAACATACATGTGGCATTGAGTACACGTTGTGCAAGTGGTGACACGTACATGTGATGATGTGTACATGTTGTTCAAGTGGTTGCAGTGTACAGATGGTATTGTGTGCATGTGGTACATATGGTACAAATTTACATGCATGTATTGCTTGGTCTTGTATAACATGTGTAGCTATATGTGTGTGATATACACTATCTGTATTTGCACATGGTTAAGGAGAAGGCATTGGGTGTTTTTCGAGTGTGGGAACCGATCTAGAGTGCGTACAGAATAAAGACAAAGGTAGAAGCTAAGGGTTGATGAAAGGATAAGCATCAACATTTTATTTCAGTTTTATTATGCATGTGATTGATGCCTATGGTATATGATGATTATATGATCTATAATTATGGTTTATGATGGTTACATGTAATTTATGATGTTGATATATGATGGTTGTGTTCTGAGCTAACTAGATGTGATATGTTTATACATGATGTTTTGATCAAACAATTATTTTGACTTGTTGTGATACGAAGCAAACAAGATTGCAAGTGTACCTTATTAATGAACTACCAATGAGGTACGATTTGAGGTTATTTTGATTTATTTTAATCTAATGGCAATAATGGATTTGAATAGGAATGCATGAACGTTCCTGATTGGGTGTTTGAAATCGACTGCAAGAATTGGCAACAACAACAAAAGAAATTGGAACATGTAATAGTATGCTGGTAGACTACTTCAAGAGTAGGGCCATTGTGGTTCAATGGTACCCAATAGTGTCCATTTATTTCCATGAGCATGATATGAGTTGTATGATGGTTGAGGTAGGTGTATGCCTTGGTTTTTGATATTTCGATGTGAGGAATCCTTTCTAAGGGATGAATAGCTCATGATAGCGGATTCCAGGGAACTTCGAAGGTGAGTGACTGCACGGAAGTAGGTGACTAGGTTTTCTGAGGGACTATGTAGTAGAGAAGGGAAGGTTGTGGATATATATTTTTTTGGTCATAAGCATTGCCAGTTGGAATCATATGCACACTAGGAGTGCACTATGGAACAATGACCCACTAACTGTTCGATAGGGAACAAGTGGCACGATATTATAGTGCTGAACATTCGATGCATATTTGACTTTGCAGTGGATGCATGAGCCTCTAGATTACGTTTTGGATTGATACAAGCATCATATCCTCTTATTTTATGGTTGAGAAAATGTGCATATGTGTATATGTGGTCATTGTAAATACCGTAATAAGTTGTGTTATAAAGCTCTAGTATGTGGTATGTTGTCATGTTGCCATGATGTTTTACTTTTGAGCAAAACTTTCATTGTAAATACTACAATGAGCTAAATTATAAAGCTCCATGGGTAGTATGTTTACTTTTCAGTGGTTTTTCTAAGGTCTTAGTGTGGTTTAACATTGAGGATAGCGTTCCCCAACAGGCAGGGTTCTGTAACAATCCTCGTGAAAATTTCGTGTAATAAAACTTAATAAAGGCAAAATAAGATCATGGGTAAGGGATACATATTCCAAGGTGAATGTTGGGAAATGATATGCAACTAGGCATCATTAGATGTGTGTTTTTTCTAAGGAAAATTGGCAAAAGCTAAGGTAAAGACATTAAAAGGAAAAAATGTGTTTTTCACACATTTATTTACAAAAATAAAGGAAATTAGGAGAAAAGTAAAGTGAAAGATCAAAGGTTGCATGTGAGGAGGAAAATGAAGAAAAATAATGGAAAATGAAAAAATAAGAGGCCTCATTGATGAAAAGGCTTCTGAGGATCAGTTGGCAAGCTCTTGGCTCATGTTTGGTCAGTGTAACCTCTTGGTTAGTTCAAGTTTGGAGCTCTCCCATTATTCTCTCTCTCTCTCTCTCTCTCTCTTCGGTCACTTAAATTTTCTTGAGGAAATCTAGATTTAGATCAAGGAAGGAAAAGCAAGCAAAGGGAAAGGAAGGAAAGCAAGGATCAAGGGAGGAAAAGTAGGATCAAGCAGCTTCAGCAAGAATACTTGCAGGTAACCTTTTGAATGTGTGATTTCCTAATTGGTTTGGACATGCATGGATTTTCATGTTGGTGTATGGTTCTCTTATTGTCAGTGGCATGGTTTTTCTGGGTTATGACAATGGTTTTTCGCATAGACTTGCCTTTTTCTAGATGTCATGGTGTTGGGATGTTTATTTCGGTTTTCAGATTTGGTTTGCCAGATGGATTTTAGAATCTAGGGTGGATTTGGTCTCAAGGTTCATTCCCAAAGGCCTAGGAATCCATTTACTGGTTTTGGTGGGATGAACAGTAAAGCTTGAGAAAGAAGTCTTAGTTGAGGGCCTAGTGATCTAGGTTTGGCTTTTGGTAAAGCCTAAGAGACTAGTCTCAGTTTAGGGCCTAGTGATCCAGGACTAGATCGAATTAAATCTTGAGAGACAAGGAGACAAAAAATTCCTCAAAGATAGTGATGGATTTTGGATGGCATTCAAAGTTTGGTTTAGTTGTGATTGGAGCACCAGTTTTGGCGTGATCGCGGTTTGGTTTGCCATATTCCCTTGGCTTTTATTGGATTGGTAGTTCTATGAGATCCCACATTCATCTTTGGAATATGGTGATGAGCCTCAGTATTGCAACAAGAATGCTGCAACTCCCAAGGCTACCTTCTTTAGTTATGAACCTGGGGTTTGTACAAACTTAAGAGGTATCGGCACTATATGTGCAGCATACAGTGTGTCCTTACTTTTCTATCATGAGAGAAAATAAATTCTACCTATTTGCAAGAATGAAAGACTGAATTTAAAAATGCTTGTAAAGTAACATGAAATCCTCTATCTACTTATTAACACACTTTGCTTGCAAAAGAACCCTATTTTAACCCTATTTGTCACATGCGATGTTTTAACGAATCTAAGAATGAAATATGATCTAGAGTGTACTAACTACTATGTGCCTGTTTAAATATAAAAGAACTCATCTTTTTCATCTTTTTCCTTTATAAATGCAAATGCTAATCTTTCCTTGATCTTTGGCAAGGGATACAGGTGTGGAGGAAGAGGGGTACAATGATTTTGATGGATTGGAGGTCAAGTAGAGGCCTAATCCCAACTTCAATGATGATTTTTCTCAATTCAGGCTCAAAACAGGCCACTATAGGATTTCCTATGTGATGTACTAGGTTCCCTACAAGATCCCCTAGTTCTCCTACAAGATCCCCTGTTTTATTACAGGATGTTACAAATTTACTATACGAACTTATAATTCACCAAATGACCAAGAAAATCAAATCCAAATTGGATGGGAAATTTTTTTCTTTACTAGCATGTCTTAGGTCCCCATTCCAAGTGCAATCACTCAAAAATACCTTTGTTAACCCACGCTAAAAAATAGCAAAAAAATTAGTAGTCGAAAATCTAGAAATTCGAGAGCTAGTGAGCTAGTAAATCTATCAAAATGCCTAACCTAATCAAGTGAAAATGAAATGGGGTAATTTTTGTTATAAACTAGATTTTTTTGTGATCTAATGCAAGTGGAACCGACTCGATTGAAGCTCGTTAGCATGCTTTAAAAATAGAAGAAATTTATTGTTCTTTGCCACAAAGGAGTTCCAGAAATCTAGATTTGGGAATAAGAAAGCTAATCCAAGTAGCTCATTGATTAATATGACCTTACAAATATTTTCCAAGGATTAAATGATGCTTTTGATCCCACAAAATAACTTACATCAACCATTTAACCCAATCCTACAACAAGAAATCATTAATACTAAATGCAGAAATAAAAAGAAATAAAAATAAGGGATGCATGTGAATAAGAAGTGAAAAGAAGGGAAGAAAATGATACAAAAGGGATTTGAGTCTCTTGGGATGGCCAAGGCCAAGGAAACTCAGAGACCTATGGAGGAGAATAATATTTAGAAGCTGAACATGAAACCAATCTTCATTATTTTCATCAATACAATTACATCCCTCCAAGAAAATACAATGGAGCTGGAGAAATATGAGTTCTCTCCACAAGAACACTAATGAAAATATATCCCTAGAGGGAAATTCAACTTGGTACTTATACAAAATGATTGGGAATCACTCCGCATGAATGGAGGAAGCTTTCCCCACCAAAATCCCTTGATTAGTGGATCTGGTTCGCAATACTATGAATCTGCATTGAATGCAGGGAACACATTCCTAGATTTTCTCAATCATTGGAGTTCCACAATCTGTGCCATGATTCCATAATATCTTGTTGATTTATTATTTAATCGTGATCCTCCTATAGTAGGGAGAAAGTCGCTAAATTATCTCCTCCTCCAAATCTTCATACTCTGCCTAATATTATCATAATATTCCACAAAAATAAATAATATTAGGCACAAATATGAAATTATTCATAAACCTTCATATTGAATATATTAAATTTAAAAATACATTATCTAATGCAAAAAGAGAGGTTTAATGTGCTCAAATATGGTCATAGGCCTTAATTTATGTTTAATTTAGAGGCATGGGCCTTAATTTATGTCTAAGTTAGAGGCACATCATACCCCCTTCTGAAAGTGTTGCTCATCCTCTGAGTAACTTAGTGACCTCATTGTGCCTCATTCATAGCCCTGGTGGCCTCTATTTTGTGCATTAAGAATCCTGTTTATAAGTTCTAAAAGGACAAGCCAAAAACATATTTGTGAAAAGAAATTTCATTGTTTCTTGAGACCATTATATTGCCTTCTTCCCTTTATTCAAGATGGGTTCTTGAATATTTTTCAGTTTAGCAAGGTCTTCCACATCCTTATCAACCTTATGCTACCTTGTTACACCATTTGGACACCTCTAAACCTTCAAAATGCTTTTAGATGAGAACTAGGACATCCTATAGTAATTCCTTTCAAAACTAGATGAAACATAGAGGAAACCCTGTTAAAACTATAGGAAACCCTTTTTGAGCATAAATGATAGTCTGAGCCTAGGACAAGCCCTCAACTTGACTCCCATGCCTTTCTCTCATTTCTTTAACATCTTTTATGCCTTGGAAAAGATATATAAAGATATTAGAGACCTCTTGGAAAATCTCTTTTCATCACTCCAGTTTCAGTTCTTTTTTATGGTGGATGCCTCATTTCCTTTCTTTCCTTCTTCTTCTCTCTTGTGGCCTAGATGGTTGCCTAATGGCCTTGGAGTTCTCTGTTTTTATTGGGTCTCTCTTAAGCACTGTCATTTTGGGTTTTAGCACATTTTTTTCTTTCTTCCTTCTTGTAGCAGCATTTTGCCTCCCTGTAGTAGTCGTTCCTTCTTCCTTCAGAGTCTTCTAACTATATAGGAGTGATGAGAAATGATGTAGGTTTGTGAAAATGGAGAGGATTCTCTGTTTGTTTTTCCAAGAAATTTTCACAGTGAGATAGGATTTGTTCTTGAAATTATGAAATGGGATGGATGAATGATGGATAGATAGTGAATATGAAGTGGATGGAGAGCTTGGACTACTGTGGTGACTTGGACTTTTCAAAAAATTCTTCTTTTAACTACTGTCCTCATTCCTTGAAATCATCACGATTCATAATTTGACTTTTCAACATTTCATGGGTGAAGGAGTGAGCTTCAATTAACTAGTTGAAGGCTGCTAATATTGCTGACCCATCCTTAGCTTATAAAACCTCATCTCTCATCCACTAACAACAAATTTCTAACTATAATATGCGTAAGAGAAGAGGTCAAGAATATTGCATAGTTGTACCTACTTGATGGTTGTTGGAGAGACATGCATGCTATCGCTGAGTTGATGTTGTTATGCTTTACATGACTTAGGTACATCTTCTTGACTGCCTTTTTCTTTTTTATTGATCTTATTTTGTTGATGGGTTGTCTTCTTGTTGATGTGCAAGTGAAGGCTTCCTCTGTTTCTGTTGATCTCTGGAGGAGTTTCATTGTGCCTATAGTTATGCTTCTCCTCTTTCAATCATGGTGCTGAAGGTTAGGCCTAGATCCTGCTGTTACTTCCAAATAGGCTGATGTAGCTACCTTTCTTTTTTAATGTTTGTGTCCTTTCTTTGTTGGAGGGTAAATATGTATTGGAATGAGTGGAAGGTATGGCCATAGAGTGACATGGTCGTGACGGGTGTTGGCTGAGATGTGGTGAAGTCAATGTCCTTTTTTCCTATCCCAAAATAGGTCTGCATCATAATTTTCTATCAGAATTCTTTTCTTGTAGATTTTCAGAACTTCCTGTAGTACTATAGGAAACTCCTATAGTAATTCAGGACAACCTCTTATAGAATAATTTTTTTTTCCATATCTCCCAAATGGTATAATGGATTGATCTTAAACTTTCTGAGCATTTTTTCATCGTCATGATGCACCTCCCCATAAAAACAATTTGGTCAATGGATGCACAAATCTCGAGAAAAACTAAAAATGGCTGAAGGTGATGGAGGTCGATTTCTTGGAAACTACACTAGAATTTTCTAAAATTACTTGGGCATGCTACTATCATCCATATGCATCTTCCCATGAAACAAATTTGTAAATGGATGCATGGTTTTCAAATTATGGAATAAATAAATTTATTTTCTATGTATTTTTGTTTCTAGTAGTAAAACTGAGCCTTGTTGTAGGTTTTTAGGACAACAAGAAAACAGAATGGGAGAAGCTTGATAATGATTGGTGGATGGTGGAAATAGATGAGGGTGATGGATTGACATGGCCTTGGCCTTGTTGGAGAATTTGAGAAAAGGAGGGAAAATTCAAATCTGACTTCTTTTAACTAGGTTTGACCTATTTTTTCTTTCTTTGGTGGCAACTTGTTTTTGTTCCTTATAGACATTGGAGAGCACCTACATTCATCAAAGAGATACATGGAGCAAGGATTTATCTTCTTCTAGACCTACTAGCTGTCTCATGGAGGTTTTCAACTAGTAGGTCTGCCTAGGTGCCTCAAAGGAGGTTTTCACCTGATAATTCTTTTATGTTTTCACTTATTTTTTATCTCTCTCTCTCTCTCTCTCTCTCTCTCTCTCATATCTATATATATATATATATATATATATATATATATATATATATATATATATATATATATATATATATATTTCTTCCCTACCCTACTTGAAAAACAAAATCACCTTCAAGTATAAGAATACTTCTAATGGAGCCATGTGCACATTAATATGACACAAAAAATGACGTGGAGGCTTGAAATGTATTCTTTGACACGTACCTAGATTTGAGTGATCAAATGATTTGATTTTGATGATATCAAGCGCAATTGAAGAAGAGAGTGTTGTTGCAACTTAGTGACTATCTAGAACCAAACTAGAATATAACTTTCATGCCCTCAGTTTAATTGCTTATCTGGATCATTCTTCATGTCTCTACCTACCATGACCTTCAAATCTTCCTCTTTTTTTGTGTTTTTTATCTTGAATACATGGAGGATCTGATGGTAACCATGAGGGAGCTTTCTCAAGCTCTGAGTTTGATGTATGCTCTTCATTGAGTGCAACCCATGACTCTTTGGTATTCTCATTCAAATCTTTTTCTTATGGATGTGCTCCTTCAATGATATCAAGATAATCTCCTTTTTGCAATACTCTTCCTGAAATATGGTGAATCCCATTGAGCTCAAGAGGAGATGTTTGGAAGTGCTGTACCTCAACATTGTAAGTGGGTTTAGCTACTTCAATGTGTGGGTTTGGAAACTGTGGTACAGGTAGTTGAGTGGGAGTATATATTTGAGATGGATATGGTTGGGGTTGTGGTTGTAGTGGAGGCTAATGGCAGGGATAACATGGTGTTGGGTATGGAGGATATTAAGGAAAGTATTGAGTATATTGTGGATGGCTCCCATATGTTCCTTACAAACCTTGTTGCCAATATTGGTTTTGGGGTTGAGATGGCCAATGTTGCCAAGGAAAGGGTGCATTCCAATTACTTTGAGGTGGATATGCATAACCTTGAAATTGTGAATTAGGCTCTTGCATCATACTAGGTCGACTAGGCTTCCATGGTCCTCTTGGAGCTACATACAATAGTTACATTGGCAATTGACTTGCTCCATTGTCCTCTTGGTGAACTTCCTTCAACCTTCGTAATGAGGAGAAAAATTTAACATCATGTGATTCTGCATGGACAACATGTATATCAACATCTTCTTTTTGCTCATTTTTTATTCTTAACATTTCTACTTGTTCACTTATATTGTTGAGAATTTTTGTTTTAAAGTTATCAAGTAAATTTCCAAGTTTAGCTTGACTTACCAATCTTGATGTTGACTTACCTACTCCTGCCCTTCCTCTTGATATGTATTTGTATGTTTCACAAATTTCTTCAAATGATAATTGGTATACATCACCTCTACTCATGAGATCAAGGACATAAATCTAATCATCCCTAGTTGTTCTAAGTAAGAGGGTTTTTAGTGTGTCAGATCCTAAATGATGTAGTTTTACCCTCTTAACATTATACATGAACCTCTCTATTAGATCCTCAAGACTCTCATCTTCTCTTTGATTCATTCTAAATATTTCTTCTTTAAGATCATGATCATTATATTTTTCTAGAAATATCTTTTGCATATCATTCTATGATCTTATTGAATTTGTCCCTAAACTCATGAACCATTTAAGAGCTCTATCCTTCAATGTTACCGAAAAAAATCTCAGTTTTTGAGTTTTTAATAAGTAACCATAAGATCTACAAATAATTTCAAATTCAAAGAGAAAGGTTTCTGAATCCTCTGACCTTAGACCATGAAATTTTGGATGAAAGGATGGAGGGATGTTCTTCATGTTTATACTACCATCAGTATCTTGAATGGGAAATCTGAGAGGATCTTCCTCATTGCCATCATCTCCATCCATTTCTTCTACATTAATTTTCATCTTATTCTTCTACCTGTAAAAGTGAATGGTGATGTGGCTCTCACTACACCACGTGATCAAATGGGGGGAGGGTGGGTTGGTGTTTCAGAATTTTTTGTTTTTATGATTAAATGAAAACTATAATGCAATGCAGTGTTCTACTTTTGAAATTAAATATGCCTAATGCAAATATTTTTTGTTTATTCCAAAAAGTAAAAAGAAATGAATCAACTAGGGAAGAAAACAATGCATACTTTGACACCTCCCCAACAATGACACCAAAAAGTGACGAGCCTCGGTATTGCAACAAGAATGTTGCAACTCCCAAGGCTACCGACTTTAATTATCAGCCCAGGGTTTGTACCAACTTAAGAGGTATCCACAGTACATGTGAAACATACAATGTGTCCTTCCTTTGTTGTCATGAGAGAAAATAAATGTTGCGTATTTGTAGGAATGAAAGACTAAATTTAAAAATGCTTGTAAAGTAACATGAAATGCTCTATCTACTTATTAACACACTTTGCTTACAAAAGAACCCTATTTTAACCCTATTTGTCACATGTGATATTTTAGCTAATCTAATCATGGAATCTGATATAGATAGTAATAACTATTGTGTGCATGTCTAAATATAAAAGAACTCATTTTTTTCATCTTCTTTTTATAAATGCCAATGCTAATATTTCCTTGATCTTTAGTAGGGAGATAGGTGTGGAGGAAGAGGGGTACAATGATTTAGATGGCTTGGAGGTCAAGTAGAAGCCTAATCCCAACTTCAATGAATATTTTTCTCAATTAGGGCTCAAAAAAGGCCACTACAGGATGTATAGTTCCCTACAGGATCCCCTAGTTCTCCTCCAAGATCCCCTGTTTTACTACAGGGTGTTACAAATTTATTATATGAACTTATAATTCACTGAATGACTAACAACATAAAATCCAAATTGGATGGGAATTTTTTTTTATTGACTAGGATGTCTTAAGTCCCCATTCCAAGTGGAATGACTCAAAAATACCTCTGCTAACCCACGCTAAATGATAATAGGAAATTACTAGTCGAAAATCTAGAAATTCGAGAACTTGTGAGCTAGTAAATCTATAAAATGACTAACCTAATCAAGTGAAAATGCAATGGGGTGAATTTTTTTATGAAATATATTTTGTTTGTGATCTAATTCAATTGGAACCAACTCGATTGAAGCTCATTGACATTCTTTAAAAACTAGCATAAATTTATTGTTCTTTGCCACAAAGGAGTTCCAGAAATCTAGATTTGGGAATAAGGATGCTAATCCAAGTAGCTCAATCATTACTATGACCTTCCAAATATTTTCCAAGGATGAAATTATGATTTTGATCCTAAAAAATAACTTACATCAACCATTTAACCCAATCCCAGAACAAGAAATCATTAATACTAAATGCAGAAATAGAAAGAAATAAAAACAGGAGATGCATGTGAATAAGAAGAGAAAAGATGGAAAGAAAATGATACAAAAGCACTCTGAGGCTATTTGGATGGCCAAGCCCAAGGAAACTCAAAGGCCTATGGAGGGGAACAAGATTTAGAAGCTAAACCTGACACCAATCTTCATTATTTTCATCAATAGAATTACATCCCTACAAGAAAATACAATGGAGCTGTAGAAATACAAGTTCTCTCCACAAGAACACTGATTAAAATCTCTCCCTAGAGGAAACTTCGACCTGGTACTTATAAAAAAATTATTATGAAGCATTCCCCATGAATGGAGGAATTTTTCCCCATCAAAATCCCTTGCTTAGTGGATCTAGTTCCCAATACTAGGAATCTGCATTTAAATGGTGGGGAACACATTCCTAGATTTTCTCAATCATTAGAGTTCCAAAATCTGTGCCATAATTCCATAATATCTTTTTGATTTATTATTTAATAGCGATCCTCCTATAGTAGGGAGAAAGTCCCTAAATTATGTCCTCCAAATCTTCATAATCTGCTCAGTATTCTGATAATATTCCACAAAAACAAATAATATTAGGCACAAATATGCAATTATTCATAAATCTTCCTAATGAATACATTAAAGTTAAAAATACATGATCTGATATAGAAAGAGAGGTTTAATGTGCTAAAGGATGGTCATAGGCCTTAATTTAGGTTTAATTTAGAGGCATGGGCCTTAATTTATGTCTAATTTAGAGGCCCATCATATGGCATGGGGGTAACTAGCTAAAAGAGAGATTTGGTTCAACCATGTCTATGGTCGGGTGGTAAATGGAAGTCCCGAACCTAGTTGGATTTTCCTATGATTAATAAAATCTAATTTCTCTTACTTTTGTACTCATTTATATGTGAATTTAATGATTTTCATACCTCTTATATTTATATGGTTTAATGTTGGTTATAAGCATGGTTATGTGATTGGTTCATGTCATGGTTATTTCATGTACTTGTAATTTTTAAATGGATGGATGCAATACATAATTTATGATATAGTAGTCCACTCGAGAAGGAGATGATCCTTCCGGTTCTGTTTCATAAGTTAATTTAGTCATTTATTCTCTGTCTTTTATCTTAGATCTGTAGGTTGCATTGATGCCAAGTGTTTGACATAATATCAATCCCGGTTAGGGATGCCCAAGCCTAGTGCTAACGTTCATTGCTGATTTATCAACATTGGTATCATGTATTTGATGGATTCTAAAGGTTGTAGCTAGTTCTAGGTAGAGGCTAGGATTCTGGGCTAGAAAAGTGGTTCAAATATCGAGGTCATTGGTAGAGGTCTGATGAAAAAAGTCCACAGTCAATGGCATAGAGACCTGCGAGAGTCACTCTCAGTTGTTGGTCACTGTCTTTCCTATACCATGAGAGGGAATTTTGGTTAAGAGGTTTAAATAGTTATTGGGACCTAGGGACAGGATGTCTGAGTGGCTGACATGTCTCCTGGGGTGTGATTATTGACGTGGATGGGTTCGTTTGATGAGTTTTGTCAATTCCATTTCCTTAAGGTCACCAAGGAGATTAAATCCCTTATATTAACCTCTCACACCACAATTTTTCCTGACTGATTCGATGGATAGGTGGACTTGGGAGGAGGGGGTGTTTTTTATAGACATATTTCAACACTGCAACGCCAATTACATATGTCCATAAACCAAGGGTTTTTGAGTCCCTAAAAGTATTATTTCATGCCCCAAAGGAACAAGGTCAGCTGATTACATCATCTCCCGGAAGTTCTCCATAGAAAACTACTTAGAACTGGTCAAAACTGGACCATACAGATTGCATAGTGCTAAGGGTGCGATGCATCTCACCTGCTCAGTGTAAAAGGTGCAATGCATACTAGAAAGCCCTTCTGTAGGGTGTGATGGGTGAGAGTGGACAAATGACAAAGACAGTTTGCAAGATGGATGATCATGGAATCTTCCATAAACTTCTCTTGTGACACTTGCCTCTCTGAATTCACCCAGGGATGAGTAAGAGATCATAAATCTCCAAGTGGAATCAAGAACTATAAGAGAGAGGACACTAATCAAAATCCCAGAAGCTGACTCACCCTCTTACAATCATCTATATATGGATCCCTCATCCCAGAGATCCAAAGGCTGGAATATTGTATCTTGTAAGGAAGTTTTGCTGGTTTCCTGGTGGAATATCATAGTTTTGTGTGATCTAAGCTTTTCATGAGGTGAAGAAGGGCTTTCATGCTGGGAGGATGGCACTGGGTTAGATCAATGGGTTGTAATCCTCTCTTCTAATCTCTATATCAATAAAGCTATTCAAGTTTTCCTCCACATTCTTGTATGTTTGCTGATATATGAATGTATGTGGTCAATATATATTTGGTCCTATATTGTTTATGACTGTAGACCTCTGCACTTTGAAGGTATTATACTGCTTTGACTTTACAAGTACCCTTTGAAGCGGAGTGGTCAAGGGAGGAGTGGCAAAGATCTGTCAAAGGGGAGAAGGAGAAAGTAGAGAACCAAGCGAAAGATTGAGGTTTGTATTCTTTGCTCTTCTCCTATCTACTTCTTGTAAAGGAAAACAAAAGTAATTTTAATATGTTTTCTTCTAAGATAGCTACCTGTCTTAGTGGGACTAGTAGCTCTGCATAGACACTATATTTCTCTATAAAAAAATGGTGACCATACTGGGGAGCGAGTAGTTTGTTAGCTTGTCTATATTTCTTTGATTTATAAACTTACAGACGGAGCATGAAGTCAAGCCAGCTATCCTTCAAACTGCATTTGCTATGCAAGTGAAAAGTAGATCAATGCTGCTTCAATCTATCTCTAGGTTTTGTTTATAAACTGAACAATTGATTTGCAAACATTCTAATTGCCCTGGTGGTGGCTCAAGTAGCCTCATTAGATCAGCCCATGTGATTTACATTTACTGACTATCATTTGCTCGGCTTAAATCCCTGAACTAAGATACAAACTATGACCGAGAACCAAGTTGAAGTCTCATCCCTAGACCATCACACCTTCTCCTCTTTGGAATTTGGATGCATCGCACCTTCCGTGTGTAGTAGGTGAGATGCATCGCACTTTCCCTATGTTATAGGTGCGATGATCAGATAAGACCTCTCCTGCTTCCAGATTTTGGTTTTTTGTTCACTCTCTTTAGCTTTATTCAGGAGTTTGCTATCTATGATCAGTATACCTCTATGGAAACTCCCTTCCTTTGTAGGATTCAACCTCCATAAAACAAGGAACTGTAAATGTTTTTATGTATTGTGTGTCATTTATGGTCCTCTTTTACAAAGAAGTAGCATAATCAAGCTGTCGTCTTTTGATTGGGAAGTGTCGCAAGTGTCATTTCAGTCAAAGAAACAAATTCTACTGTTATTGATGGTCGATTACACTATTACTCTTGTATTTGATTTGAATTAGTAGTTTTTCAAGTGTCAAAAGCCATTTTCAATTCAAAATCGTAAAGTGTCGTCATTATCTTCCTTTCGTTTTTGAAAAGAAAGTCATTAGTACTGTCGCTTGAAATGATTCAAATTTGTACTTAGCATTCTTTTTGTCATTCACACATTAAGAAAGAAAAAACAAATACATGCACGTGCATTTGCATTTAGACTGCTTGTTGATTTTGATTTAGGACAGTGCATCTAGTGTGTGCTCTCTAGTCTATGTTGAAAAAATCTCATTTCTCTTTCCTTAGTAGCTAGGATTTTCATTGCAAAAAGAAGATTAAACGCTTGTTTATCATCTTAGATTGCATTTTAGGAATTGTATATCTACATCACGTGGTGAACCTAAAAGGAAAACTTCTTAAGAAAGATCAACTGTAAAATAAATTCAATGAACATAAAAACGCTTTGGAAGCTAACACACAACATTTAGAAGTATAGGCTAGAGACATATTCTGGCGTCATAAATCCTGGTAATTATTGCTTTCATCATAGGTTGGGTGATTCCTCCTCTTTGAGACGACAAATTCCAGTACAGACTTGTGCTCCCACGTACCATCGAGTATATATTGGGAGACCACAATAGGCTATATCCTTTATCCTTAGGAATTCGTGTTTGCCGCCATATCAATTGCAATGCATTGAACACAACACTCAGGAAGATTGACTGCCGTAGCGTAAAAAGTATTTTGCAGTTTTTTGAGTGGTTTGGTAATCCCTCTATCTAGACTTACAGAGTAGTCTCTTTCATTTCTTTTCAGACTCCTTAAAGGAATAGGTCCATCTGAGCACTTGTCACTTCAGGCTTATTAAAAATCGAAGGCGACTAGAGTCATATTTAGCTTTTTCTCGACTCTTAAAAATTGAAAAAGCAAGTTGTGTCAAAGCGTCTAAAATTTATTTTAATCAGAATAACGTCATTGTTCCCGTGTTGGTCATAGGTTGAGAAAAATGGAGTCCACCAACTAAGGATTTCCCCTTGGGGGAAATCCTAGTCCTTTCTCCTCTTGGGGAGATGTTGGTGCACCTCATATGGCCACATTGTCCTTCCCAGGACTGATAATCGGCATGCTAATATGGCTCTTCTCGATCTCTATCATTCAAACTGCCACGATTCTTGAGCAATCAAGTCAGCAACTAGATGATACTAGAGTTACCCCCCAACCTTCTTCTTTGCTTGTTTCTCCCTCCCCTCCTTCCTCTTCGCTTGGTAATGCTGATGAAGCTAAAGACCAAGTAACTGAGAAGAAGAAGAAAGGGAAGGAGAAAGAGAAGAAGAAGAAGGAGCCAAAGCCAAAAAGGGGCAACCATGCATCGTCTAGCGAAAATCCACACACTGCACTGTCCAAGCCTAAATCTCCATGTGTCATTTGCAAAGGAGACCACTATCATTGAGATTGTCCTTATATCCCTTGGATCTTAAGGGACTGGTCTCCTCATTTGCACAATCCGGTGTCGTCAACCTCTGACAATCATGTTGAAAGTACACCGTCAACTAGTGAAAACGAAGTCTTTGGACAGAAAGGAAAATGTAAATTCCCTTCTAGACTGTGTGAAGGCAATCATGCCGTCCACCGTTGTCCCTTCCTAGGTGAAGCTAAAAGAGTCGTGGATAACCGTCCTGCTTCACCACTACGGCTTCCTCCTAGGTACAAGAAACTCTTACCGAGACAATCACTAGTTGAAAATCTGATTGACACGCCCTTGTGGTCAGTCGAAGCATCTATCATTGAAGATAAATCCTCTGAATCCACACTAGATAAAAGCCAAAAGGTTGAGGCAACAGTCGACCCGGTCTTGTCTCCGAAAGGTCCGTCTTCAGATGGTACAGTCACCGAAGAGAATGAGAACGACACCGTTCAAATTCTTTTCGTAAACATAGATTCCGATGAACATTGGGGCATTCTACCTGTTCCTTTACCGTAGGAAGGAAGTTCTTCAAAGTCATATCCGACCGTCTATTCGGTCCCACCTCCAAGCAACCTAGTCATTTCCTTCGATTGGAATCTACTAGGTAGACCCCGTATACCATCTAATGTACCATTCCAAATCATTGTACAAGCTTACAGAATGGTCATGGTCGGTACCATCATAGATGAAGGGGCTTTTGTGAGTATCCTTTCCTCTACTGCTTGGAAAGCGCTTGGTTCACTAACGCTTATGCCTGAGATGTGAAATCTAACAGACTTCGACAAAGGAACTAGTCGACTGTTAGGGATCCTTCTGAGTTTTCCTATAACTTTGATAGGGAAAACCATATATCTGAACATAATCGTAGTCCAAGGACCTTTAGATTATAATCTACTCCTTGGGCGTGACTATATTTATAGCGTGGGAGCCATTGTCTCCTCACTCTTTCGAGTAATGTGTTTTCCACATGAAGGCCGAGTGGTCCAGCTCATAAACCAACTTTCATTCCTGGGCTCACACATAGCTAATAGTCAAGTACCATACCTAACTGGTCTTTTCATGCAAGGATTGTCTCATCAATCTCTATTCCGTCCACCTGAAGCATGCGAGTAATTCTATGGCCATGGCTGAAACCTAAGGGGCATGCACCCTGGTCTGCTTCAGTAGGAAAACTTCAAGTATAGGGTAGGTTTCCGCGCAGGAATATGATAGTCTAACATGCCCACCCATTTAGGAAAATGGGGTTAGACCAAAATAAGATACCTCTGTTAGAAGGTAGGCCTTTCCTGACAGAACAAATGTTTTGTCTACAAATTGAAGGGTAACCTAGAAACTCTACTTCGCTATACCTGGGGGCATGCAAACCTTTTGCATGCAAGTGAAAAGTGGCCAGTGTAACACTAACCCCATAGTTTTTCTGACTTCAACTGCTTAAGTTAGGTGAGTGGTCAAATCGACCATTCGCCTTCGCAGGAGCCAAATGGCACCAGCAAAGTAAAGGAAAAATTTTCCTACCTAACCTTAGTAGTTAACTAACCCCTAGGATAGTGGTTGGTCGTTCCTAGCTTGCATGCAAAAGGGTGCGAAGAAAAGTTTTGAATGGTGCAAGCTCCTTAAAAATTGAACCTATCGATGAGACATCCTTATTATACAACTGGAACGAGCAGTTTTTATGCGAAGTTTAAGCTCTTTAAAAATTAAACCTAAGTAATGAGAAAATGTTCCCTCAGAGTTTAAGCTCATTAAAAAATGATCCAACGTCTGGTAAATAACCTTTGTGAATGCATTATTATCAGCTTCTGAGCCCTGGTCATGTTCTTGCCATCACCTGCACTATGTTTAGCCGATCATACGCCTCCATTTGATTGTTTACCCTTTTGAGGAACAACTGTGAAGAGTGATTCTATTAGCCATCCTTGTGACACTGCCATGATTGGAAAATTCCAAACCTTACCTGGAATTAGCAGCTACCCGAAAATATCACTCGTTCCTCAAAGACGAGACTTCTTTAAGCTCTTTTCATCTGACTCATAAAATGTGAAAAGATTGCTAAGCAGTTGGCCTCTCCAGCTTGTTAAAGCTACCGGGAGTGCTATCCCTCCTCTAGATTTTAATATTTTTGGACCTGAGGGATTATTACACAAAAAGATCGAGCACTTGTCTTGTTCGTCTCGTTAAAACTATCGAAAATTCATCCCTTTAGTATTATTTTATACTTTTTCAGACTTAAGGGATTATATGATGAAAAAGGATTACTGGAGTTTCCTTTTCATCCCTTTTCAGACTCTCTAAAACTAAAAAAGGACTGAGTTGTCTTTGCCGTTAAACTCGTTAAAACCAATAGTGACAAACTTGTCCATAGAGACAAGAATGAGTTTCACTGTTGTTAGGCTCGTTGAAACATAGCTACGGGTTTGCCCGAAGGGAAAATTATAGAACAAGCATATGTTATCCTCCTCAAGCTTGATAAAAATAAAGAGGTACTGGTCAAAAATGACTGGGGAAAATTGGGAAGAAAACTTGAAGAAACTTTATTGGTAGCGAGTCGCTCTTGAACATGGCACTTTCACTCCATCACCATGATTGAATCAGGTCGGGTTATTCTGTTCACTAGTCATACTACCATTGGTCCATCATACCATCCATCTTTGGGGTTAATGCTACCAATCCATTTCAGTGTCGCCGATATGTTCAAGAGAAGTCGATCAGAGAATTCACCAACCCAACTTATGTCTCACCCGCTGCAATACCTTCACGCTTCATTCTTTCATGACCGCCACCCTGAACCCTGTATCATCAGATCATTTTCACCTCCACAAAATCATTTTCTTCCTTCCATGTCGTAGATGTGGGATTCATTGAGGCCCTCCTACGACGGTCACTTCTTTTCGACGACAACTCATTATCCAAGAAGTCGACCTAGGAACAACCCTTTCAGTACTTTGAAGCTTGCATGCCTCAATGGCAAGTTTCTCACTTCCGGCGACAGGTTTACATTGATGGCCTTTGAAAAATATATTTTGCGTGGTGTTTGACACCAAGTCCCATTTTCACACCATGCAAATTGTACTGTAGTACCTTGAGGGTCATCATCATTATCGGTGATTCCTCTTGTGCCTGTTAATAGCTTACATCATTGGCTGGTAATCAGGCGATGTCTTTCCATGTTCGACTCCAGAACATTTTTCACATGGATCGACTTGTACTCCGAGCAAAGATTGGACGAGTTTGAAGACCCCGGATCTAGTTTCATCCATTTGGGTTGTGATATATTCAGGAAAATAAAGACATCAAATGTACATCATTGCTGCATAGATGATCATCCAAATCAAAGGATGATGGCTCTATCAGAGTCATTAGTCTGCCACATAGACGGTTGTCTGTCCTATGTACATGAAAATGAATTTATAAAGCTGAGCATGGGAATTCCCACCTCAGCTAGATCATGAAAATGTTATGAAGATAATGTATTGTATTGTATCTTATTACAGGTCACCCTCTAGTTTGGAAGAACCTCGAATCGTCATGATAAAGCATTTCACCTGACATCAAAAGATTTTCGACCTCACGCTTTATGGGGCAACTATTATAGACATATTTGGGCACTGCAACCCCAATTACATATGTCCATAAACCAAGGGATTCTGAGTCCCTAAAAGTGTTGTTTCATGCCCTAAAGGAACAAGGTCAGCTAATTACATCATCTCCCAGAAGTTCTCCACAAAAAACTGCTCAGAACTGGTCAAAATTGGACCATACAGATTGCCTAGTGCTAAGGGTACGATGCATCTCACCTGCTCAGTGTAAAAAGTGTGATGCATACTAGAAAGCCCTTCTGTAGGGTGCGATGGGTGAGAGTAGACAAATGGAATAGACAGTTTGCAAGGTGGATGATCATGGAATCTTCCAGAAACGTCTCCTGTGACACTTGCCTCTCTGAATCGCCCAGGGATGAGTAAGAGATCATCAATCTCCAAGTGGAATCAAGAACTATCAGAGAGAGGACACTAATCAAAATCCCAGAAGTTGACTCACCCTCTTACAATCATCTATATATGGATCCCTCATCCCAAAGATCCAAAGGCTGGAATATTGTATCTTGTAAGGAAGTGTTGTTGGTTTCCTAGTGGAATATCATAGTGTTGGGTGATCTAAGCTTTTCATGAGGTGAAGAAGGGATTTCATGTTGGGAGGATGGCACTGGGTCAGATCACTGGGCTGTAATCCTCTCTTCTAATCTCTATATCAATAAATCTATTCAAGTTTTCCTCCACATTCTTGTATGTTTGCTAATATATGCATGTATGTGGTCAATATATATCTAGTTCTATATTGTTTATGACTGTAGACCTCTGCACTTTGAAGGTATTATGCTGCTTTGAATTTATAAGTACTCTTTGAAGCAGAGTGGTTAAGGGAGGAGTGGCAAATATCTATCAAAGGGGAGAAGGAACAAGCAGACAACCAAGCGAAAGATCGAGGTTGGTATTCTTTTCTCTTCTCCTATCTACTTCTTGTAAAGGAAAACGAAAAAACTTTAATTTGTTTGTTTCTAAGATATCTACCCATCTTAGTGGGACTAGAAGCTCTGCATAGACACTAGATTTCCTGATAACATTGTTACAATTGGTGACTTGAATCAAAATCCAAGTGATATGAGATAGTCCCAGCATGAACCTGCAATCAAATTAGAAAGACCTAGAAAGCTGTGAAGATAAGTTAGAGTGGTTGAGTCTAGCCAATCCGAAATAACTAGTACCATATCTGGGTCCACATGCATAGCCTACTCATAAATGATTTACCCAAAATACTTAACTTGGTTTATACAAAAAGTGCATTTCTCCAAATTGGAATACAATTTGTGTTGTTGCAGGGCTTGGAGGACCTGTTGAATATGGTGTAGGTGCTCTTCCCAACTATGGCTAAAGATCAAGATAACATCCAAATATAATACCATGAATGAGTTGGTAAAGAGATGAAATACGTCATCCATTAGTATCATGAAGGTTGTGGGGGCATTCATTAAACCAAAAGGCATGACCAATCATTTGAAAAGGTCCTCTTTCAATTTGAAGGCAATCTTCCACACATCAGAGGGTTCGATTGGTACCTAGTGATAACTAGATTTCAAGTCAATCTTGCAGAAATTTTTGGACCCCTTGAGCTAGTCCAAATGGTCATCAATCCATGGGATTGGATACCTATTCTTGACAGTGATCTTATTCAGCACTCAATAGTCAATACAGAGCCTCTAGGTTTTTTCCTTCTTTTGTACCAACACGATTGGGCTCCCATGGGGTGATGAAATTCATTTGATGTGCCCATTCTGAAATAACTCATGAATCTTCCTCTTGATTTTATCGTTCTCTAGCATAAAGAATTGGTAGATCAGTTCATTGGGTAGCGACACTTCAAGGTTATATCGACCGATTTCTTGACCTGACATTGTACGGGTACCCTTGTGGGTGGGGTGAAGATGTCCCTATACTCCTCCATGACCTTGTCCATCTACTACTGCCGCACAGAGGAGCCCTGCCTTGAGGCTATGGATGTGGCCACAATATTCCTCTTGTTCAAAGGGCGAATAATGAGAAATACAAATTTCTCAGTCTGGGAAATGATCTTACTACATTTTTTAGTAGAGATCAAAGAAAAGGCGGTAGGTGGTGACACCTTTGGTATCCTATACAATTTCTAACCCAAAGTAAGAATAACAAAGTGAGGTTTGGATTCCATAGGTATGGATGACCTAGTAAAACATCACAGACTTCCAAAGGGGCAACATTGCACAATACCTCATCCGCAAAGTGCTTGATGTTATATGGCACACAACACTATTAGATAACATGAATATCTCACCCTTAGTTGAGCCACCCGATGGTGTATGTTTGGGGGTGTGGTGTTGTTGGCAGCTTTAATCTCTTAACGACCTCATTTGAGATCACATTCTTATTTCTTCCATTGTTAACGATGAAATGCATCGATGAACCATTTACCCACATCTGTGAGTGACATAGGTGCTCCCCCTCTAGATGCTTAGGTTCCACCTTTTTGGCTTGGTGGTGGCTACTATCAGAGTGGGTTCTCCATCAATTATATGCTTCCCTTTGTTGGTTCCCTTTTCAAGTTCCATATTAGAATCAGAGCATGCATCCAACTTTGAGTCTTTTAGCTTGGGCACTAGTGGCTACTTTGAGGGACATTCATTTGTGTTGTGAGTGAAAGTTTTATGGAACTCACACCACTTTCCAATTTCCTTCTTTGCCTTCTAGTTATTCTTGGCATACAAATTTGAGGATTTGTCTTGGGTGATTGCAACCTAGCTCTACCCTTTGCTTTGTTGCTTGGGGACTCCTTTTTTATGCTATCAGTTTGTAGATCCAATGTTTTGTTTCTTCTACTTGAATTAATGCTCAATATTTGATGCATATCGGTATGCTACACTAAGCGAGGAGATGTCTAGGAACTCCATTTCCTCCTAAATGTATTTGTGCAAACAATTGTGGTACTTGAGCACAAAATGTTTCTCAGAATATTTGGTACCCAACTTTATGCGGAGGGCATGGAAAAGATTTGTTAGCTCATACATATATTTATCATTTTTCTCTCGCGGTGTAGTCCATTGTATGTAATTGTCTTCATAGCTCTTGACAGGCTAATATTGTTTCTTGATGGAGTCTTGGAAATAATTCAAAGTGGGTGCGGCTAAAACTTAGTGAGGGTTCCCTATCATCCTTCTACTCATAGTAGGTTTCCCACCAGTCCTTGATGTGGGGGGTGACTTTGAGTAGTACACAGTTATTGTTTTCCCTATTAGAAAAATCATGAACTGAGAAATATTCTTCCAATAGATTTAGCCAATTATCAATGTGTTGTAGTGGCTACAACCACTCTCCAAAATTTTTCCTTCACTTCGTTTTGGAGCCCCCCTCCTTAAATATTAGTAACCTATATTGCACTACTCAGGTACTTGGCTTTCATTTGAATTTATATTTTTCTTTACAGCTTGTGTCGCTTACTTGCTTTGCATATTAACAATAGGCTAACCTCCCCATGAATTTGTTGCATCTGGTTCTTGCACTACCTTCGAAAACAATGTAATCCTAGAGGGCAACCAACCTTGCTCTCGGGAATTGCTTAGTACAACCCAACATTGAGCCTTACTCTCAAGAATTGTGCAGATCAACCCATTAGTCAGCTTCGACTCTAGGAATGCGTAGACCAAGCTGACATCTTGTCTTTAGCTACAAAACTATGTAGAGCATGAGAGACATCTAGAGCGAATTAGCCCAGGAATTGCAAAGAAGAATTCCCCTCAGCTGCTTCCTGGTACATGTGTCAGTAGGTTGCTTGGTTCCCTCTAAAATTGTGAAATGTATCCATGCATGCATGTAAGCCCCTCCCAAAAAAGTAAAAAATAAAAATAAAAGAACATCCTTAAAAAATAGGGATCTATTTTTAGCACTGGGAGTTACACTTGAGCTAAATTTAGAAACCTACCATCACTTGTCTCTTTTTCCTAAATTTTTAGCATGCACATCATAAACCCTAAATCGATCAAATATATTTAATGGATGCCACCAGAGATCATTTACACATTTGATCTTGGATCTCTAGCATTCCCGAGGAATATAGGAACCTTTAGCATGATCGACACAACTTTTCCTGTTAAGTTTTGCTTTTCAAGTCATTTGCTGCTTTTTTTGTCACTTTTGTTTCCTTGGCTTGTGTGAGGGTTTTTTTGCATTTTTTATTGAATGACCACTAGAATTTTATGTTTTTTTAACTTGTAGATGTGTCTTTTCAATTTTTCATTTCCTTTCTTAAGCGTCACATGCATAACCCAGTTTTACACTAACAGTGTTCGTTACAGCGACTCTCCCCACAAGCTTCAATGTTCGTATGTTTGACTAATTCCTGCATTTTCTTTTATTGCATGCATGACCATTCACTCATATCTACACCATCCTTCACTCATGCATTCATATATACTTTCTTTCAAGTTTCCCTTGAGTAAATGTGGGCTTCCTTGGCTCAAATCTAGCTCTTATGGGCATGCACTATGCATTTATGGAACTCAAGGCTCTGCCTTGCCTCCAAGAATTGCACGGAGGTTGTCAGTGATTGGCTCCATATGTGATTTGCACATTTCCAGGAGACAGCCCCAAAGTATTTCCCACTGGGATTGCACACTTCAAGTCGACATCAAGCCACACTAGATTGCACTCCATGTAGTTCTAGTCATCAATACATCTCACTAGAAATTGGGATTGCACAATGTGCAGATCCAACTGATAGTCCCTCACCTATGAGAGTCACAAATACACAATCTTTCTAAGAAGTTTCCCAGTTTGTTGCACGATCCATATTTGAAGGCTTTGTGTTTTTAATATGATATTTTCTTACCGTGAGTGTCCGCTCTATGGTACATCAGTTGTTGAGCAGCTTCTCAGCAGTACAGGCAACATGGTTTCCAAAAGAGATGGATCAAAGGATACTATAAAGAGAACCACTAGAAATGTAGCCAAACAGGTGTCAATGAAATTTCCCATCTATGTAGACACACATTTGTTCATAGAGAAGGACATGAAGGTTACATGGAAAGAAACAAAGGACATATTTACAGACAACCTCAATGAATATCTGGAAGATTGACAAGTTTATGCAACATCCACAAGTAAGGCTTGTACAGGGTTGCATGTAGGTCCCGTGCCTTCCTGTGCACATATATCATTCACTGTATTGTCTCACATACCAATCCTGAGACGATGACACTGATCAGTAGCAATGAAACATTGCTTTCCACCTTCAGGATGGCCAACTACTATAATATGTATCACTTGTCACAGCTAGTGAACTACATGGATGCACTGTTATAGATTCCCAACAACAATGTGAACACTAGAGACATCATGAATCATTGGGTGAAAGATCCATCAAAGTTCAGAGCGACACTCAACCAGGTCTACAAGATGAAGTCACTCATTAAGGACTACAAACTCTTGGTCATCTTTTCATTTCGCTTGTATGGTGAAGAGAGCATGAAGACCTTTCCACGTATTTGGGTGGTTATGTTGGATTAGTTGGAAAATGAAGGAGGGCCATTCAACTAGTCTACCATGTTGGCTCTTCAGTTGAAAGTGCATGTGTCTAATCCCCATAGTTTTCTTTAGGATGAGAATTAAAGATTCTTTATGCCGATGTACCTTCTTGATGTAATATGTGCCCAACAATAGTTCCCTGGCATGGGTTGGACATGGACACCATCAGATGATGTTCTGAACATATATAGAAACTTTCTCTCTTAGTGCATCTTACCAAGGATTCATGGAGAACTTGTATCAAGACTTCATCACCAAGTTGTATAGGATGATCCTTGAAGAGGATCCACCTTGCATGTCCAAAGAAGCGATGCAAGAATTTCTTAACATTACAGATTGTTATGCCTCACCTAGTGGCACCTTCATGAGGATGTTTGGTGGAGAGAAGAATCTACATATGCTACAAAGGTGTTCCATGGATAATTTTGTAATGTAAGATATTTTGTATAACATCTCCATAGGGTTATTAGTAGGGTTGCACAGGGGGGAGAAGGAAACAATGCCTACTATTCCTTTTTAGATTGGATTGTGCATAATCTATACCTTGAAGGATGAAGATGATGAGGTCGAGCACTTGAAGAAGTTTGAGTTCAGAACCAAGAGTTTCAATCCATATGATCCCCACTACATATGCAAGAACTAGTGTGTGAAGGTGTATTACCCACATATCCATGGGGTATGTCATTGGCCAAATGAATATCCTTGGAGGTATTACTACAACTCCTCTAGGCTCAATGAACTAGTTAGCATAGCTAGAGAATGGAAAGAAACATTGCATGCAAAAACACTAAAAGAAGCAAAAAAAACAACAATAGTGAGAAAAAAATTGACAAAAGACAAAGGAAAGAGGAATATTATTGAGAGCATAAAGGCCGAGAAAAGCTACAAGTTCATAGAATATCCTCTTGTTGAGAAAGTAACTTTGGAGATAGAGGCGAAAAAGCTTCAGTGGGGAAAGAAAGTAGAATGAAGGAAGAGAGAGAAGCAAAGGTTGGAAGATACAGAGATGAAATTGTAGGAGATAGAGAAGAAATTGAAAGTAGAGCAAGATCTCAAAAGGGGTGAAAGGGAAGAAAATCATAAATAGGAATAGGAGGAAAGACATGGTGCATTCACAGAGAAAAATGCGCCTATATAGGTTGAGGTAGCAGAGTAGCTGACAAATGAAGAAGAGGGTGAGAAGGTGCAGGTTTGACAAATTTCTCAGCTGGTTGAGTAGATGGTTGAGGCAATGGACATGGAGACGGAACAGGAGCCACCAGACCAAGACATTGATCTCATACCAAGACCATACGAGGTCGCACCACAGTATCTGCCACCTCTAGAATCACAACCATTCCTGAGAAAGCAAGGAGAGGTTGTTGATCTCCTTGATGATGATCTGGAGATGGATGTGTACAATCTGTCATTCAACAAGTCACAACATAGGTTTTTGCAAGCACGAAGATATGAACTCCTAGATGATCACACATCACCTATGCACATAGAGGAAACAGTGATTGTGTCAGATTTTAGAAGACATCCAGATGCCATGGTCGAGGCTTCTAAGTCTTATGAAAAATCCATGAGTTTGATGATCAAGTTCTTGATAGCAAAGAATGATTGGATTGTGAAGGACTTACAAGAGGGCAGGTAGAGAACAAGGTAGTCCACAAGATCTGTTATGGCAAAAAGGAAGAAATAAATACTTGCAGAGATATAAAATTTGGAGATCACCATACAAAATTTTTATAAACAATTGTCACCCTGCATAAAGTGGTTGTCCATATATATGGTTTTCAGCACCGGTGTGTGAAGATAACCTAAAATCTCAAAGAAATCTACACTACTATTGTGCATGTACAAGAATGGACAATGAGGTACAAGGGGGCCTCACTTTACTTGCACAAGATGATGAAGTTGCGGGCACAACTAGACAAAGAATGGATTCATATGTTGATCCAAAACTATGAGCAACTCCCTCCACTCATCACTAGCATTGAGGCTTCTTATTCACAGTTGTACAAGAGTTTGGATGTCATGGTGAGGACACACAAGATCTCTTTGATCAAAACCATCACTCAAGCCATGAGGAAGAACCAAGTCATACTGGAGGTCAACAGGTACATATAGTAGTTGAGGCACAAATCCACTAGTAATGACTTGTAGCTGAGCACAAAGAACATGTAGAAGTACATCAGTGATCCAGTCACACTCAAGAGAGTGTCATGCATGTGTCAGGATGAGCTAGACAAAGGTTTCTGAAACACATACCCAGAAGCCATGGAGGTAAGAGTTTGATTCGATAAACACATCACCAAATAGTATGGGGACACAATATCACAGTACCAAGCTTGGTATCAGTTATCGCCAAAGACCATCGTGAGGAGGTTGCCAGGTTGGTCTTTCCCTAAGACCCCGAGTGATGTTGTTTGTCTTGTTAGGTTGACTCAAGCCTATTTTATATTATATGGGTATATGTGGAGATTGTATTATTGTAAATATTTTGCAAGTGAAATTTCAAGTGTCATTAGTGGAATGTGAATAGTCACTATGTAATGTGAAGAGTCATGAGGGAAGTCCAAGAGTCAAAAGGGAATGTCAAGGGTCACCCTACCCTTTTCTATGTATAGAACCTCATAACTCATAGTACAAGCTTTTGGGAGCCAAGATTTTAGCTAGGAATTGCTTAGAGAAGCCTTGGAGAGTATTGTGATCAGCGTTGACTTCTCCACAACATAGAGTGAGTACATCTCTTTAGAGGAGCAGGCAGTGTTGACTATAATGTTCCATTATTGGCGCTAGTGGCTGTCAATGGCCTACGTATGGATGGAACATTCACTTAATAATATATAACAGAGCCAACATGTTTTTAGGCATATGTTGTTATTGTAGTTGGGCTATTATTTTTGTTTTAGAAATGTATGTTATTTAACTTACGCATTTGTGTATGAACTATTTTTTATGCAATTGTATGAATCTTGTTGCAGACATGTTGATGGTTTAACCAGTCACTTTGGTTTGTGGACTATTCCACTTTCCAACTTTGTTATGTCATTTCTCTCGCGTGTTCCTTTCAAGATGCATACCATTACAAGATTCTAAGGGACACACTTCCTCTTCCCCTCAATGTGATAGAACCCACATGCATCTCACTTGACTCACTACAAGGTCACACACTTGCTTCCAACAAAGTTATCACACTTACCTCTGCATGATACGGCAGTCAATGAATTACTTTACTACACACTACTAGGACTCCTACTCCAAATGGTCTGAGGTCTAGTTGGGACTTCTTACTAGGGAGATCCCTTGGCATGTTGGTGAGTCCAGAACTGTCAACATTTCTGGTGCTAGAAGGAGGATGACATGACAAGTTGAACCCTCAACATTTGTTTTGAATCTTTGCACACCATCAATGACTTCGATTACATTCTCAACTCTGAAATTTTTTCTCATGCACATGAATTTGAAGTGTCAGAGGATGTCATAGATGACTTGTCATGTATCAAGTACGATAGTGAAGGCAAAGAAACCTTGTTAAGACATGGATTTGCCTTGTTACGCTTTTGTGGAAGGAATGAAGTCCCTTTGAGGAACATTACCTGTGGGCATGTTGACTAATGGTGTAATACTCTTCCCGCAACCTCTATTCACTCTTATGATCACATGATCAAAGATTTTATATGTGATTTCTATCATTATTACCGCAAAGCACTCAATAAAAAATTTCTAGAATTACAGAAAGAACTCGATGAATCCATTACCCAATTTTGGGATCGCTTTTGTAATCTCACTTTTAAAAGCCCTGAAGATGAAATTGATTGAAAATTTCTTAAAGAAATATTTTAGTATCTTATTCACATATCTGAAAATCCAGATGACTTGGAATCATTCGAGCCCCTCCCAGCATACCTTGGTGTTAGAGCTTCCAAATCTAAGAAGGAAAAGGTTGATGTCACAAGTGACCATCCATCCTCTTCTCATCAGAGAGCTCTAGCTCCACAGGACAAGGTGGGAGAAGTTGTGAAACCATATGTTGAACCGTCACATCCTCCCACCCCACCTCCTCTGAACATCTGTGTATATTTGGATTGAAACCCCAAGGGTTTTCATGAGGTCTTGTCTTCTCAACCTCTGTCCTTTGGTTCCTTTGATCCTCCGGATTGTACTTTGTTGTTCTCACCCATTCCAGACTCCACCTCTGTTTTTCACGAGGATCAAGTTGTCAATGGATTTGATGTTGCGCATCCAACTGGTGCTATCATTTTTTATGAGTATGTGTGGGAATCTGAAGAAGAATCTGTAATGAAGTATTCACTTATTTTGTTTGCACCTCATCTGCTTTTTCTTGACATCTTTGTGATTATACCATTTAGGATTTATCTTGTGAAAATTCATACCCAGATGTTTCTAATTCTGATCATTCGCATAACACTCAGGGTGTCAGTCTGTCATTTGATTGCGGAGAGGACAAATCTTTATTTTCAAATCTAGCCAATCTATCATCTTTTCTTTCTGGAAATTTAGAGCATGAAAATTTTTGTTTCTCATCAACCCAGTAGTATGATTCATCAAATCATGAGGATGCCAATGTACATGTTGAATTCTCTAAGATTAGTTGTCGTGATCTCTTCACTCCTTCATTCAATCATGATTCTAATTCGCTTGTTGTTGATCTTTCCAGGGCATCGGTGTTTGATGATATACTAGCTGATGAAATGGAAACCCCTCAAGTTGTCGAGACACTTCAGCTGGAGTTGATGGTTAGGTCAAGTTCTTGCTATCTTGATGACAGTTCCACTGCGAATAAGAAATTAGTTGAAACACCCTAGGCTCCTCATCACTTTCTTGTTTGCATTGAAAATCAATTTGATCTACAAATTTATCATCCCGCACTAAAATCACATGATCCTATTTCTCAAGCATTGGAGGAGTCATACACTACAAGTCATGTTGCTAAGTGAAAGTTTTCTTCTTTCTACATGTTTTCTCATGTGTCAAGGTCAAATGAGTGTGCATGTTTGTCATATGCACTCAATGTGATGAAACACCATGGTACATTCACAAAGTGTTTGTCTTGTGCTTTTACTCTTTTCTTTTATGTGGACGCATTCAAAATTCAAGCATGTTGGCCTTTGTTGTTTTATATTTCTTGTTTGTTGGTTTACCTTAATATATTTCTTGTCAACCATGCCTTGACCAGCATGGGCTGACCAATGTGCCGGTGGTTTCATTGGAAATATCACTTCATGAGTAGACCCATGCACTGTTTAGCTTAGGAGTAGGATTAGTGTTCTCTTTCTTGTTTTCTTTACTTTTTTGTTTTCCTAGATTTCATGTTTTTCTTTGCTTACTCACTTTTCTTTATTTTCACTTTTGTCCTTTGATTTCTTATTTGTTTTCTTGTTATACACTCGTAGGTTTAGTTTCACATGAAACCATGAGACAAGATGGATGAAGTACAAGAGGACTTGTATAGCTAGCAACATTTGGTTATATGTTATCTCATCTCTTTATGAAGATATTTCATTCTTCAGTCAATGATACCCTGATGGAAAATACATTCTGTTCAGAGTGAGTCTTAGTCAAAACACAACACTTGCACTTTTAACTAGTACCACCTTCTCTAATCAATTTTTATATATTAAGTTAACCTTTGTCAACTCAGTCAAGTAGAGTAAGATGAGGGGGGAACCTTAACAAGTATCTTAGAGATATATATGACATACTTCTCTGAAGGGACAACCTCTTCTGCTATTAATAAGTCAGGATCCCTCTTCTTCCTCATGGAATAAATAAGTGCTTATGCACATTTCTGTGAAAAATGAAAAAAAAATAAAGGTGAAAGAAGTGAAAGGATTCTTGCGCAAAGAGGTGAAGAAAGTAACTCCACCAGGGTACTATCCAGGCTCGTTGGTAGCAGAGCAATTCTTGTGTTCTTGATGTGACTCTGTTGGGGTACTATCTAAGCTCGCTGGCAGGGGAGCAATACCAGAGGTGAAACTTAAACTCTGACAGTCTACATTACTTGTACATACATATACCCTTCATCCCCAATTGAAACATCACAGTTAACATGGCTTGGTATGTGTGCTGACCGATTAAGAGAATGGCAGGGACTATATCCTTAACTCAATCTAGTGAGGAAGCCATGTCTATTAAAGAATCAAAAAATACTTTTGGAGGAGTTAGACTCACTTTACATGAGACAAGTTCCATATAGAGAGCTGGAGTTCTACTAGTCTGTCACCAATTTTGTAGTGGCTATAACCACCCTCCAAAATTTTTCCTTCACTTCACTTTGGAGCCTCCTGATTAAAATCTTAGTGGTTCTTGCACTACTCAGGTACTTGTGCTTTCATTTGAATTTATCTTTCACTTTACAGCTTGTATTTGTTACTTGATTTGCACATTAACTATAGGTTGACCTCCGTGTGACTTGGTTGCATCTAGTTCTTGCACTACCTTGCAAAACTGTGCAGTCCTAGAGGGCAGTGAGGCTTTCTCTTAGGAATTGCACAGTGCAGCTCAAAAATAGCCTTGCTCTAAAGAATTGTACAGATCATCCTAGCAGTGAGCTTCGGCTCTAGAAATGCAGAGATCTAGTGGACAACTTGTCTTCATTTGGGAAACTGCATAGAGCATGAGAGGAAAGAAAAGCAACTCAACCCAGGAATTACGCAGAAGCATTCCCCTCAGCAGTTGCTTGATGCATGTGCCGACAGGTTGCCTAGTTCGCTCCAGAACTGCACAATTTCTACATGCATGCATGTCAATCCTTCCAGAAAAAGAAAAAATCATCCGTAAAAAATGGGGATCTATTTTTTTCAATGGGAGTTACGCTTGAATTAATTTTAGAAAATTGTCGCCACTTGTCTCTTTTTCCTATATTTTTGGCATGCACATCATAAACCCTAAATCAATCAAATCTATTTAATGGATGTCGTCAGAGCTCATTTACACATTCGATCTTGGATCTCTAGCATTCTTGAGGCATTTAGCAACCTTCAGCATGATCGACACAACTTTTATGGGTTAGTTTTGCTTTTCAAGTCTTTTGTTGCTTTTTCGGTTGCTTTTGTTTCCTTGGCTTATGTGAGCGTTGTTTTGCATGTTTTATTGAAAGACCGCTGTCATTTTAGTTTTTTTTTTTAATTTGTAGAAGTGTTGTTTCAAGTTTTTCATTACCTTTCTTAAGCATCGCATTCATAACCCAAATTTTTCACTAACAGTCATCATTGCGGAAACTCTCCCCATAAGCTTCATTGTTCGTATGTTTTACTAATTCCTACATTTGTTTTTATTACATGCATGACTATTCACTCAGAAATACACCATATTTCACTCATGCATTAATATATGTGCTACTTTGGCTTGGATCTATCTCCTCCTGGCATGCATTGCACATTTCGGGAACTTAAGGCTCTACCTTGGCTTGGATCTAGCTCTTCCCAACATGCACTTTGAATTTATGGAACTGAAGGCTCTTCCTTGGCTCTAGGAATTGCTAAGAGACTGCGAGTGAATAGCTCCAGTTGTGCTTTGTGCAGTTCCAGGAGACAATCCTGGAGTCTTACCCATTAGAATTGCATAATGCGGAGTCCTAGCCAAGATCAAGCCAGACTTAACTCCACATTGCATAGTTCCAGTCCACATGAAGCCACACTAGACTACGCTCTGTGTAGTGCTAGTCATCATTACCTCTCACTAGAAGTTGGGACTGTGCAATGCATAGATCTAGTTGATAGTCCCTCACCTCTCAAATTCACAACTGCACAATCTTTCCCAAAACTTGTTTAGTTTATTGCATGATCGATCCTTAAAGTGCTTTGTGTTTTTAAGCTAAAATTTGCTTGCCATGATTGTCTGCTCTATCTCTAGGTACATTAGTTTTTTAGCATCTTGTTAGTAGTACAGGCATCATGGTTTCCAAAATAGCTAGATCAAAGCATACTATAGAGAGAAACACTAGAGATGTAGTTGAATAGGTTCCAATGAACTTTCCCATCTATGGAGACACACAAATGTTTGTAGAGAAGGACATGACGTTTACATGGCAGGAAATAAAGGATATATTTATAGGAAACTTCAAGGAATATATGGAAGATCAACGAGTCTATGTCAACATCCATAAGTCAGGCTTATATAGGGTTGTACATAGGTACCCAGGCTTCGCGTGTGCAGATATCATGTTGATCTAAAGATGATTTGAGGTTGTCATTGATGATAAACCAAGCCGCACTAGGGGCTAACCTGATATTTCAAGGTAATTTTGACTTGACAACTTACTCTATTGTGAGTCAAGGATCTTCTAGATAGATTCTACTCGTTGAGATGTTTCCGTTGATACATGGCATGCCAAGTAATTCTTCATAGTTTGAGAGATATTCATGTTTGAAGTTAGTAACCATAGTTAGTGGGCTAAAACCCAATGGGTTCATGGCATGGCACTCATAATTGGTTTTGGTAATTGAATAGTCATTAATTAGTAATTTTTTAAGCTCATAAGATCCCTCCAACATTCTCTATAGAAGCCCCTCTCAACTCTATAAAAAGAAATCTCATATATCCCCCAAAGGTAGTGATGTTGGAATTTTCTCTATTAATTCATTGTTGTGAATTATTAGATTATAAAACTAAAACCCATTTGATTTGAAATCTTGATGAACTTCATGACCAAATTTCAGATCTTGGTTCGCTATATTTTCAGAGATATGATCTGTGGAAGTTAGGGTTGTTGTAGGCTACTGAATTTCATCTCAAGGTAGTGACCTTGGGAAACTTGCCATAACTCTCTCTCTGAGAAGATGATTGGAATTCCGTAAAAAGTAATGGATAGTGCACAAGCTATATTGTCTTCTGTATCGATTTTAGAGCCAAAGGAGGAAATAGTGAAATGTGGTATGCCGTGCACGTTCGCTCTACTAAACTAGTCCATAATTAGGCCATTGTGAGAGATTGGACATAACTTTGCCTTGAAGAGTCCAAATCAGGTTAGACCCATGGCATTAGAAAGAAGACTCAAAGGTATACTATAGGACTAAAGATCACATATTGGGGATTTGAAAGCACAGAGATACATCAGATGATATATCGTGTTCCTAGAAGGTGAGGAAAACTAGATCAAGTGTTATCAAGGGGTACAAAGGACCAAAATTTCTAGGGCATCAAAGAGTAAGATGCAGCAAAATGATGTAGCAGAGGTAAGCTACAGGTAAGTATCTTTTGTATATGCATTTTCATCTCTTAATAGCATTAGGTTCTTTGTATTCTAATTTGTTGTTTTTTTTTAGCACTAACATATGCTCTGTAGGATGAGGTAAGTTTTGCTATTATCATGTCATGGGTATTTCCTTGAATACTTTTTTGTAGGTATTATATATTCATCAAGAGAAGACTGAATGTATAATCTAATGTTTTGAATAATGAGAAAGGGTAGCATGACAAGAGCAGCAATCAAGGTGCAGATCAACAATAATAGTTTCACCACATGAAGTCTTCAAGTGGGCAACACTGCATACAGACATTGTAAAAGTATCATTGTATAGAATCTTTGTAAAAGCATCTTTGTAAAAGTTTTACAAGTGTCTATCTGCCAAGAGTTGAAGGGGTAGTGTCAAGAGTTCTATGATCATTAGGGGTGATTTTAGGGGCGAATGTTCGCCCTTTGGCGAAATTAAGGGGTTTTAAATTTTTAGTGGATGAATATTTTGTATCATAGTAAATTTTTACAAATCACCTCAAATAGCCCACCTTATTTTAAGGGAGAGGGTAAAAATGGTAAATTTAGCCCTTGAAATTAGGAGTTACAACCTTACGTTTGCTCATTTTCAAGAATAGGTTTTATTTAAGTGAATCAATTCGCCCATTTTCAAGAATAGGTTTTATTTAAGTGAATCCTATGGGCCAAAGGCCCAAATACCATATTTATAAAAGAGGTATGGTAGATTAATAAAGATATAAATAAATGAGAGGTATGGTAAATAAATAAAGCATTTTTTATATTTACTCCATAAGTCACCTTATATAAATGCAAGGGTGTAAACAAATAAAAATATAAGTAAAGTGGAGGTATGGTAAATAAATAAAACGTCTTTTTATACTTACTCAAAAGGTGTGGTAAATAAATAAAAATATAAATAAACTAGACGCATGGTAAATAAATAAAACCTATTTTTATATTTAGTCCATAACCCTCATTCTATTTATGAAGGCTCAAGGAGGTTTTATTTAAGTGAATCCTATGGGCCAAATACCATATTTGTTAAAGAGGTATGGTAAATTAATAAAAATATAAATAAACGAGAGGTATGGTAAACAAATAAAACATTTTTTTATATTTACTCCATAAGTCACCTTATATTTAGGAAGACTAAAAAAATGTGTTATATTTAGGTGAAATGTATGGGAAAAATACTATGGGACAAATACCATGGACTAGATTTTTATTAATACCATGCAAAAAAACATTATTAACCCTAATATTAGTATTAATAAAAATAAAAATGGCACATGGTATTGACCCATGGTATTCACCAAAATGGCACATGGTATTGACCCATGGTATTCACCAAAATGGCACATGGTATGGTATTGATCCATGGTATTCACCTGGAATGTAGCCTATTTGAATGGGGGAATTAAACCAGCATAGATCCATCTTTACTCTGGATCTACTAACCCTCGAGAGGTATCAAATAACGTGATATGCAAACTAGCAGAGAGTGAAAAAATATTTGATCCCTCGAGAGGTATCAAATATCGTGATATGCAAACTGGCATAGAGTGAAAAAATATTTGATCCCTCTCGGGGCTTGGTGGATCAAGAGTTAAAATGGATGTTGTAATTTAATGTATGTTAAACATTTTAGCTTGGTTAAAATAAAAAATAAAATAAAAAATAAAATAAAAATCATCTATTAATTTTATTAATTTTTATAAATTACTAATAGTAATTTTTGAGCTCCAGGTTTATGATAACCCATGGTAATACCAAGATCTTATAAGATTTTATAATTGAGTAAAATATTCGCCATGCCTGGTGAGAGATTCGCCAAAAAATTATATATACATATTATATTATTGATAAAATCGCCTTCCATTTTTCCTATATACCATGGAGATTCGCCTATTTATTATACTTATAAATTTAGGGGGGGTTCTTAAAATTTTCCCTGGTCTGATCAACCCATCATCAAATTAGAAAACATATATTCTGGTAACAACAGAGTATGTTACCAAATGGGTTGAAGCAGAGGCACTTCCAAGAGCTACAGAGGACTCTGTGATTCATTTCTTGTTCCAAATATTTGTGCGATATGGCCTCCCAAGAGATATAATCACGGACAGAGGACCACAATTTGCACATAATAAAATCGTTGCAACATTAAAAAATTATCACATTCAGCACAAAATTACCACTCCATATCACCCACGGGCAAATGGCCAAGTAGATAACACGAATAAAGTGATAGATGCAATATTAACAAAAACCATTGTGTCACACGTGTGATTGGGCTTCAAGATTGTCGAAAGCCTTGTGAGCATACCGAACAATGTGGAGGAACACCACCAGTTATTCACCATATCAACTAGTATTTGGAAGTGTTGTGGCCACCAACAACCCCCCTTCTTATTTAGTGTTATTTTTAATACTAAATAAGTGGGTACCCTTAGTCAAAAAATTTTAAAAATGAATTAGTGCTTGTATTTCATTTTTAATAAAACTTACCATCATAAACTTAGGAAAATAACTTTGAAAAATCTGAAAAGCTTAAGTTTCATGATGAGGAAAGATAAAATCACTCCTTAAGAAATACTGCATCGCGGAAAGGATAATAGGATACCTCCTTACAAGCCAAACTCTAAGATTTCGAGATTGCAATGCGAGATTACATATTAAAAAACATATATATCGCATCACATGCCTTAAAACGCACTTATGCTGGAAAACCACAGAAAACGCCAATATGCGATGGCACATATTGCAAAATCGCACCTCGCAAGAAATAATTAACACGAAATGGGTACATACTACGATTATGCGATATTGCGACCATGGGATATTGCGACATCGTGATATTATGATAGAGCGACAAAGTGATCTTACGAAAAAATAATAGAGTGATATTGTGATATTGCGATCTTGCGATAATGCGATGCGGCGATCTGCGATATTGAAAAGCAAATCGCAAAATCGCTCCATCGCAGATTTTTAGGGCTCATTATTCAAGAAAAACATTTTCCATAAAACGAGACCTGGTTATGCGCTTTAATGCTAATTAATGAATTAGTTTCCAGTTGTTAATGAAATATGGTTTTGTGCTTATCGAAGAGACAGTTCACATAAGGTGGTATACTTTTGCATGTCTTTGACATTTAAAGCTTTCCCGCCACTGTTCCTTATCATTACTCTCACCTCCCTTGTAAACTGCAGGAACGAAGAATAAAGAAATATACAAACCAGTATACAAGATACTATGGGGAAGCAAGGCAAGGCTCCGATGTCTGAAGAGAAAGAAATGGTGCCCTTGTACACAGACACCGCTTGTAATAGAGATGCGGGTATTACCACTTGAGAAGGCATGTATAACCTGCTTGAGGAAGAGAATCCCAAGGTAATGGAGTTTACGGCTACTGCAGGTTCACAGGGTTCTTCTGAGGCATCAGTTGCATATTTAGCCTATTCGTTCTTGCACTGGATAGCGGCGAGGCCCAAAATTCTCCCCTACATAGATATGGTTAAATGGTTACTGGACAACGCTGATATTAAAAAAAGACAGTTTAAGACTCAGGGTTAAGGACTTATTGGCTCATTAACTCAACAAGATTTGAAACTTATGTATCATTTGCCAGAGCCACAGGCGACTTACAACAAACAGTTCATAGAGAAGTTTGTCAAAGAAAATAAAGACCTAGCAGAATGCACTAAAGATTGGTCAAGGAGAGACGAACCACTAAAAAAGGATAAACATGGTATGTATAATACTGGTTCTCTCACTTCCGCATATTGCTTTGCTGCTGCTATGCTCCGTAGACTTTATGGGAGACCAAACATTAACAAAGTCTCATATGAATGGCTACCATTGTTGGATGCCGTCATTAATTCTACTATTATGGATGAGTCTAGAATATTATCTTATAACTTAGCCACTGCCATTGTAAATTACCGGTCTAAAAGGACTGTTGCTCAGAGAATTTATCCCCCATTTTATTTATCAACATATGTAATGGATGCAATTTGCTATGTTTCAAAGTTTCCTGTAATGGGATGGAAATGGATGACTCAGGACCCCTTACCCATTCACGTTTATCACAAATAATTGTGGGATTCTAAGTTCCCTCAATTTTTCTACAAAATTTGTCATGGAATTATGTTTCCCCAGTACAAAATGTTGTACGATAAAGATGCTCCAAGGTGTTCTCCTGAATCAGAAGTAGATATACTCCCAGTAGCGAGATGGTTCAGAGAAGAATTGTTTACATATGTCAGGGTATTCGGAAGTGACGTTTCCCCTCACATCTTACCCTTGTATGTTCCTAATAAACTCATGGCATGAGAAATTGCTTATCAAACCTGTTCAGAAGGGGGTTTGACTAAGGATTTTAAAGACAAAAATAAGACTATTTGGCCACAATTTCCTATAGCCTATGGAGCCTTTTCACTATTTGATGTAGGCCATGCATTCAAGGAAGTAAACAACATAACATGTCTACCATTGTTCAAGTTTTAAAGAAGGTTGTTCGACCCTTATGACATTGCGAATAATTTCACTGCCGCAGTCAAAATAAAGGTGTTTTCTAAAGAAGAGGATCGTTTTGACGATATGTTCCAACAGAAAAGCACACTTGAAGAAATTCTACACTCAGCTCAAACGCGACTCCCTCCGGCAGAGTTTCAGCAGTTCAAAACATACAGGGAAAGAAGGTTAGCTAATATTTCTTTCGAAAAACTATGCTTAGAACCCGTAAGGGAACCAACTCCAAGTATTAGCCTCAGTGAAAATTCTGGTACACATAGATCTAAATCCAAGTCCAGGAAAGAAACATCAGAACATTATAAGAAATCCGAAAGTGACCATGGTAAAAGCGAAGGGTCAGTAAGGGATACTGCCCAATCAAAAGAGCCTGCACAACAACAGGTGTTAACTTCTCCGCAGATAGATCCTCCTCCTCTCATCGGTCAGCCACCATCGGATAGAACCGAGCTAGACAAGGAATGGGAGACCTTCAATGATTTAATCAATCTTGAAGGGCAAAGCACAAAGACACCTGTAAATAATGGACAGACAACATAAGATATGGTCACAGGAACAATTGACAATGTCTCGGATATGGAACACATCCCTATTACCCCATCCTCTGAACTTATACTCAAGATAGAGGAGATTCCTCCTCTTGATGTATTTTACAGTCCACAACATAAGGTAGTAGTAAGAAAACAAAGGAAGAAGAGGAAATTAGAAAACGTGATCTCTCATGACGCAGAGAAATTGGATGTCCTATGGCAAGATCCTACTACCGATCCAACTGAAAATCTCACCAAATTATCCCAAATCGCAGGAGCTTATGCTTCTGCAACTATTGATAAAGCATTTGAGGTAAAACAACTGCTGAAGGAAAAGGAAGACTTGATACAAGTTTTTCAGCAACAGCTACAACAAGCCAATGCCAACAACAAAGCACATAAATATCTTGAAAGACTACAACAAGAATTCCAACAGATGTAGATAAGCTACCAAAACAGTTTGGCTGAGAAAGAAAAGAAGTTATAAGATATGCAGGAGATGCACAAAGATGATCCCAAGCTTACAGAATTCATCGCAGAATCCATTTCCTTGAACGATCAACTACTACAGCAACAAGAAGCATTGGGCCAAAGAATATCATAGTAGAACTCGTATTGTGAAATAAGTGATACAATCACTAATCAAGTCGTAGATTCATGGCATGACTATGATTTAATTGATAGACGAGTTACTGAATATTTGGCTTGGCAAGAAATAGAGGAGGGAAAAAGAGCAGGCACACCAATAATAAATGACAATCATAAAGAAATGCTCTTTAACAAATGGGATACACAGATGAGGGAAGCTGAGCAAGTAGCGGAAGAAGCAGCTACAGTAGCAAACATCCTTATTGATTGCATAAATGAAAATTTGCATAGAGCAAATCTAATCTCGGAAACCACTCCAAGGTATCTACCAAAAATACAGCAATTGCAAGTAGACTGGAGACATAAGGCTTAAGAAAAGGCAAAATAAATTAGAAGATTAACTAAGTTGAATTGGGATTCTTACTGGGCTTATTTAGTGAAACCACACAGCCAGTGTATGACTCTCATAAGCATCATTAATTCTGCCGAAAAGATGGCACCAACTCTTGCTGATTCTATTTTCACAGGGCAATTAAAGGCTGAAGTCACCCAACCGACTCTTCTCAAGCAAATGCTGAATGCTTGCAATTTTAAGGAGCAGATATAGAAATAGTTAGATGTTAGTTTTAGATTCAATTTTAGAAATAGTTTTACTTTATTCTTTCCTAGAAAAAGGATGGTCATTTAAACCGTATCCTATTTTTTTGTAATAAGTTATTTTTAGATATAGTTAGTAGTATTTAAACCCTTCTCATGCATTTAGAGAAGGGTCCTGAAATTTGTCAAAAACTTGTCCTCAGAACATGCACTTTTGCACCATCCGAGGAGGTTTTGATGAATGAATGGAATAGGATTTATTGATTTTTGCATTTAATATCTGCTACTGATGTTGCACTTTTGTACTCTTAGTGAATGTTAGATTAAGAAGAGATAAATCATTATCGCTTGAAGCTCATGAGTAGAACTAGTTATAAATGGTACTTTTATCTCTTAACTATTTCTATCTTTTGTGTTAAAGTGATATTCAAGTTTAGTTGTTTATATATTAATGCGTGAATGCCTGAGTTATCATTTGGCACTTTTGTACGATGATAGCTATTTATTTATGCTTAATGTATGAGTAGCTTACTGTGCGATATGTTTTTCACAACTGTTTCGTCTAACTTTTTATACGAAGTGGTTCATCTATATTGAATTCTTTTCTTATAACAGTTGAATGATCTATATTACCGATTGTTATTTGAAATCATTTTAGATCGCATAACAGAAAGATTACACCCCGGGTTAGTGTAGATTTAGATGTTTCTGCTTTCTAAGAATACAATTGCATGTCATTAAATTAGAAATAGAATTAGAGCATCTTAATTAGGAACTGTTAGACCAGAAATATCAATCAATCTCACACACACACACAAATTGGGAAACTGGTCCCATGTCCCCAGTCAGACCCACCATACCAAACGGAAAAGGAGCTGCCAACCAAGGTCCGGACTGGGTGGGTATCCCCCTTGTTGTAGACCCAATTTTTGGGGCTTCAACAGGAACGAACCCATCTTTCCAATAGAGTTCGAAATACAAACGTTAAGAACAACATAGGAGGTTGGTCTGGATTTAAATGAGGCCCAGACTAATAGATTACAACAAACTAACGAGCTAGATGAAATTAGGCTCTTGACTCTTCAACAAACAGCATTAATCCAACAACAGAGAGAAAAATGGCATGACACCCTGATCAAAAAGAAAATCTTCCACGAAGGAGATTGGGCACTCCTATATGATTCTAGGTTTCAGGATTTTCTGGGAAAACTTCAGACTCGCTGGCTTGGACCGTATGAAATCCAGAAAGTGCATGAAATGGCACCATTACTTTGAATACTATTGATGGATCTGGACATACCTTTAAAGCAAATGGCCACCGAGTCTGACTGTACCATAAACAGCTTACTCGGGAATCCTTCTACCAGCAACTCTGGGAAGATTCTGATATGCAGATTCTTGTTGAGGAAAAGAATTCTTCCTTGGCTTTGGTTCACTAAGTAATTTCATTATTCCTAAATTTTGTACATAAATTTTTCTTTTCTGCTTGCATAAATTACTTTCTGTACAGATTTTTGCATTTCTGCATTTTTTTTACATTTTGTTGTTCCTTTTCGAAGGAACAACATTTCCGTCATTTTGCTGTTCCTTTTCGAAGGAAGATCACTTTTGCATTTTTGTTGTTCCTTTCCAAAGGAACAACATCTCCGTCGTTTTGTTGTTCCTATCCGAAGGAACAACACCTTTGCATATTGTTGTTCCTTTCCGAAGGAATAGCATTTTCGTCATTTTGTTGTTCCTTTCTTAAGGAACAACATTTCTGCCTTTTTGCTGTTCCTTTCTGAAGGAACAACACTTTCATGTTTTGTTGTTCCTTTCTGAAGGAACAACACTTCCACATTTTTGTTGTTTCTTTCCAAAGGAACAACACTTTTCGTTTTTTGTTCCTTTTTGAAGGAACAACACTTTTCGTTTTTGTTGTTCCTTTCCGAAGGAACAACATTTCTGCATTTTCCTTGTTCCTTTCTGAAGGAACAACACTTTCGTTTTCTGCTGTTCCTTTTTGAAGGAACAACACTTTTCATTTTTTGCTATTCTTTTCCGAAGGAACAACACTTTCATTTTCTGCTGTTCCTTTCTTAAGGAACAACACTTCCATTTTTTTCTGTTCCTTTCTGAAGAAACAAAACTTTTCGTTTTTGTTGTTCCTTTCCGAAGGAGCAGCATTTTCGCATTTTTGTTATTTTACTTCGCGCTTGCTTTATTTGTTGTTTCGATTAAGGAATAGTTGTCGTTCCTCTTAAGGAACAACAGTTTCAAGTATGCTTTTTTCTTTTGCTTATTGTTCCTCTTAAAGGAACTGTAGTTTTTACATGTAGATATTCTTTTGCTATCCTTCTAAAGAAACAACAACTGTTCCATCTAAAGAACAACACTTTTTGAGTGCATTTTTCTTCTTCTTTTGTGTGTATGTGTGTTTCACCATTTAAAGGATTTTTGTTAGTGATGGTCATTTAAGGCATAGTTATACATTTATGCAAGAATACAAAAACTAGAGGATATTGAAATCAGCAAACCAAAAAAAAATTGATATCTGTAAAGAAATTGCTTTGAATTGATAAGAGAAAAGAGGAAAGGACACAACTATTTACATCACTTTGTTGCCTTTATTTTCATTAACACTAATCTGATTGATTATTTGTATCATGATGGTTCTTTCTAATCCCCATAATTCTCTTTGATCATTATTATTCAATAAGAATAAGGGCATATTTTCCTCTATTGAGATGTTCAGACTTCTTCCACCATCCCTAGTCTTAAGAAGTGTTGAGCCACCCTCTGTATATAAATAGGAAAGTGTTATATAAATAAAAAGAAGAAGAATAAGAAAAAAGGATACATATCTATATGATTACTGACATGATTTGTCAAATGAAGGATAGGGGACCTCATCAAGAGCCATCCTACCATGATCATAAGGAATAAAGTGAAGTATAGAGGTGCAACTATTTGAGAAAAATGTTTTATAAATCTCCTATAATAACCAGAAAATCCAAGAAAATTACGTACCTTTTTCTGTGTGGTAAGAGTGGGTATTAACAAAATTATTTGAATTTTGGCCGGATTTACCTGTATTCCAGTCGCTGAGATATAATGACCTAGGTAGAGTCCTTAAGTCATCATCATATAGCACTTTTCATGGCTCAAGTAGAGCCTAGTGGTGATACATCGTTGCAGCACCTTTTCCAGTGTGTCTAGTGCTGGGTCAAAATCATCTTCGTATGGTGTGAAATCATCCATATATACTTCGAGCCCTTCATTTACTAAATCGAAAAACACGCTGAGGATGGCCCTCTGAAATGTGGCAGGGGCATTGCATAGGCCAAGGGGTAGGACTCTGTAGGGAAACATTCCCCAAGGACAGGTAAAAGTAGTTTTGTCCTGGTATTTAGGGGCAATCTAAATTTGATTGTATCCACTGAAGTCATCCAAGAAAGAAAATAATTTCTTTCCTGCTAATGTATCTAATACCTGATCAATGAATGGAAGGGGAAAGTGGTATTTCTAGGTTTCTTTGTTTAATTCTCTATAATCTACACAAATCCTCCACTTTCCATTCTTCTTTGGCACCACTACTAGCTATCGAAATTGGATAAATAAAGTTTACATCCAAAAGTTTTAGTCATTAAGCTTTGATAATGTCTTTCAAGTGAGGGTTGAGTCTCTGTTGGGGTTGGAAAACAGGTCTCACATCCTTTTCTATATAAATGTGGTGTGTACACAGCTGGGGATTGATTCTCTTCATGTCTAGATAATCCCATGCAAAAGCTTCCTTATATTTTCTCAGTAGTTGGACCAGCTTTTGTTCTTGTTCAAGAGTCAGGGTATTATTGATGTTCAAGGTTTTTCTTGGCTCAATCTCTATAGTTTTGTTGTTTGAAACAAAGGTAGTGGGTATTGTTTGATCATGAGTGTCTTTGAGAGGATCTTCTTCTTATTCATTGTTAGATGCTGCCTCTATCATGTGACATTGTACATGGGATCTGGATTTGGCTTGGTTAATGAAGTTGTTAGTAACATCATCGTCTGTTTGATCTTTAAAATCGAGGGCATCTTCTATGGTTCATGGGGACCTAATGTTTTCTATGAGGTATGATACAGGATGTTTGTTAGTTTTTATTATTGTTACACTTGGCTAGGCTGGAGGGTATAGAGCTAGATTTTTGATATTACTCCCTCTAGGTATGGTCATACTGCCTTGTCGGCAGCCAATGTAAGCATCAGTAGTCGCAAGCCAAGGTCTACCTAAAATTAACGGGTGTCCATCGAGTCGGTTTTTAGGGTTTATTATCAGAAATTCGGTAGGATATTCCTAGGAATCAACGAATACCGTGACATCATGTAGTGTACCTTCTATCCTAACTATTGATCGGTCAGCTAGTTCTAATAAGGTGGAGGCTGGTTCTACTGATGTAATGCCCATTTTTTGACAAGTAGTGGTTGTTAAAATATTAATTGCAGCCCCTAAATCAACTAAGGCATTTGAAAAGGTGTGTCCATTGATTTTCACTGCCATTATTGGATTTCCTGGGTCTTCATATTTGGCAGGTGCTTCTCTTCCTGTTAACAGATCAAATAGGGTGCCAACTACTTGGTCTGTTGGGTTATTTGTTATTCTCCTCCTTGGTTTTTTTATACATAGCTCTTTGATGGTTTTTGCATATATGGGGATATCTTGGATAGCTTGGAGGAGTGGAATTTTTATATACAAATTCTTTAGTTCTCCCAGAATATCAAATTCAGGATGTTCTATAGGGCGCAGTATGATTAATCATTCTGGGAATGGGGGAGAAGATGTGGTTGCTTGGTCATGAGTCTGTTGTCTAACCACATCTTCTTTGTATAATGGTTGTTCTATAGGTAATTGATTTTCAACTTGAGCATGTTTGTCTCCCTCGGTTTCTATAATGCGCCCAGACCTTAATTGAAGGTCGTTGCACTCCCTTAGATCAGTTTCTATTTTGGTGTTTCGATTATTTGAACAGATTGAACCGGTCTATTATTTGGGTTCGGGTTGGGTTGGGCTGGGAATTGCGGTCTTAGGTTGGACTGGGGATTTTATTGTAGTGCTGGCAGTGTAGGTTGAGGGAGTGGAATGGTTCCTGCTAGCTGATTCATCGGTCTTTGCTAGTTTGTCTGCCAGGCTTGACTCTGCAAAGTAGGAGGGGACCATTGTGTTGGATATGCATTGTTTTTCCAATATGGTGGAGCGTAGGGAAAATTAGGCCAATTAGATTGGCTTGTTTGATTCAGCCATGGATATGATGAAGGAAATGGTTGTTGTGACCAATTTGAGAAGGGAGGTTGATTTTGCCACATTGTATTATATTTCTAAGCATGATATTGTGGAGGCTGGAAAGAAGAAGATGAATCGGGGGACATACCTGATTGTCACGGCTGCCATTGACAGTGCTGATTAAGTAGGTACACCGGTTCTGATTCTTCTTTTGCTTCTTTGTATACTGCTTTCAGACCAAGAAGTGAGGGGCAGTTTTCTGTAGAGTGGTATTTTGTACAAATAAAGTAGACTTGAACTGCATCTAGTGCGCACTCTTTGTGGCTGTGTTTCTTTCTGCATCTGGGGCAGAATATTTCCAGATTTTGCTCTACTTCTGCTTGTTTCTGTTTCGCTTGCATAATATCGAGCTGCGTTGTCAGAGCCCCCAATATATCATTTTTGAAATTCTCCAGTAAATTTCCAATTTTTGCACGAGTTACTCCTCCAACGATCTTATTGTCCCTTGTGAACCTGTCATGTTTCGCTGGTTTTAGCCTTGTGTTGCCTCACAAACTCCTGATACATAAATCAATGATGTTAGCAAAATCTTCTTGATAGATGTCTCCTTTTCCCATAATATTTAGTGTTTCAATCCATTGTTCCTTCATGCCTTAAATTAATGTTGTTTTTAATACATTGTCATGTAAGGGTAATGATGCATAAGGAGATCTCTGAAGATTATACTGAAAACGTTCAACATATTCTTCTAGTGTCTCATTAGGTCTAGCTACCATCTGAAATATTTCATCCTTTAAATTTCTAAACCTACAATAATCTTGATATTTTTTCAGGAAAGCACCTTTCACCTGAACCCAGTCGTTTATAACACCTCCACCTAACCCCATAAACCATCGTAAAGTAGCCCCTTTTAATGTAGAGGGAAATAATTTCAGCTTTTGGGGATCAGTGGTATAGTCGTACCCTCTGCACAACACATTGAATTCAAAAAAGAATGTGTTTGGATCTTCTGATGTTAGGCCATGGAATGTAAGGATATGTTGGAGAGGAATGGCCTTCATAGGTGCATTAGCTGCAGTATCTACAATGGGATATTACAGTGTGGAGGTTTGGGGGGTTTGCTAGTTCTGGGCCATTTGGTCAAATATGTGCCAATACCCTTCTGGGATCTCTAGGAGGGTATTCCTAGGCTGGCTAGAAGGAGCAACAATGGCCTTAACAACACTTCCTTTGTCTAGGATGATGAGAGTTCCTTGCTGAACTAATGTCTAGGGGGATTTTAGCTCTTCAGGTTCTTCAGCTTCGTTCTGGGTGATTTTTACAACACTTTCTTATTTGGGCTGCTTAATGGCTGAATTATTCTAAGAGGAGATCTTGGTTCTTCAGTTTCCCCTGTTTCTCCTCTTCCTTCACAGAGATTACTAAGGCTCCCTTCTTGTAATGATTTTGGGCTAGAATTCTCAATTTCTTGAAAATCTTGCTCCTCTGTTTGGTTGTGTTTACCTCAGCAAAGGCTACATATGGTGATTCTATGTTTTGAAGGGAACTAGTAGGTTGTCTAGAAGCAACTTTTCTAGGTCCTACTGAAGGCCGAGATTCTGTTCTTTTAAGGATCTTGTTTATAAAGGTCGATCGGCCAAGAGTCACCGAACCCTTAGCTTTATCAGGCTTGGGTAGTGGTTTAAGATTCTTTTCAGGCTTTTTTCTGCTTAGTCATGCACACAAATCAGGGGAGCAGGGATGTTACATGCTTCATACACAGGTTCTTACCTTCTGTTTTTAAAGCCCAATTCTCTCCTAGCAGGTACTTACACTACTCTCTCTTCAAAAGAAACAAATGGCTACACTCTTCCCTGGCAACGATGCCAAAATGTTGAGCAGTAAAAAGGGTCTCTTTAACCTCTATTTACCCTACATTAATTATCAATCCAGGTATGATTTTTCATCTAAACAGTGTACTCAGTCTAAGGCGGTCACTTGTTCGAGAGTAATGCTAGTAGTATAATGTTTTACGAAAGTAAACAATTGTTGGAAACAACTCTGAATGTAATGGCAAGAAACTTAAATGATTTGGAACTAAATCAAGAAACTACAACAATCATCAGTCAAGGATGTAGTAATGATAACTCTTTCCTTTGTAAACTGATGCAAATGAGAATCAATCAAAGTCAAGATCTCTAATCTGGGAACTAGACAACAGTAGTCAATGTTCTCTACAGTTATGGTGTTAGGATATTCCGACACATAGGAAATAGTTAAGTTCAACTTGGTCTAGTATAGAGTTAGGTAAAGTGTGTTTGTAAAGTTGTGTTTTTCTTTACCGTTTGTACATTTTGTAAAACTTACAATCCGACGGTCACGATTATGTAGTGATCCGACGGTTCATTTCTCCTCGGTATTACCGACACTTGATCCGTGGCTTGACACCCGATTGGTCCATGAATTCTATTTAAAGCACATGGAGGGTCATTTGTAGGTTAACTGTGCATGAGAGAAGCTTATGTAAATTTTCATTCTTTATTAGTAAATTGCCTGTAGTAGCCACGTTGGCGCAGGCCATGGACTGTTTCCCTCTCTGAGGGTTTTAGCCACGTCAAAATACTGGTGTATTGATCTGTGATCTGTTTGTGAGCGGTGTCCTTTTGGTGTTCTTTCTGAGGAACTTACCCTATAAATTCCTACATGGTATCAGAGCTTGGACCCAAGTTCAATTCCCCGAGTTGAGTTTGAGGGGGGGTGTTGGAAGAATCACCACACCTCTATGGAATCTGTAATTTCCACCCTGATGACCCTGATGATCGGAAGTCTACTGTCGGTTATGTCTTCACTCTTGGTTCAGGACCTATTACATGGGCTTGTAAGAAATAGGCTGCCATTTCT
>APFE030454036.1:25810-115619 GCA_000404065.3 Pinus taeda | reverse complement strand
GGTAATACCATGGTATTCATGTGAGCATAGACTATTTAAAGGGGAAATTCTATCATCTTAGATCCATCTTAATTCTGGGTCTACCAAGTCCTCAAAGGGATAAATAGTTTTCGTCCCCCTAAGAGTGGTAGATGTGGAGTTAAGATGGATATAGGTTGGTTTTTATGATAATGAAGATATTAAATAGACTTAGGAAATTATATTGTAAAAACATCTTAAGATGAATGGTTAAAGCATAGACATTGGATAAGTATATTTGTATACTTCTGTTTTAAACTTAAACAAATCTAGGGCTAAAAGGAATGAATTGATTGCACTAGTCATCCTTCTATAACTTTCCAACATATGCTGGAGTAAACAGATTGTAATTTGGGTAATTTTTCTAATTGCAAACGGGAACATAACATACTTGTGTATTGGCAGGGTGGTTACGAGGTCCCTAGAAGTGGAGTAAACAGATTGTAATTTGGGTAATTTTTCTAATTGCAAACAGGAACATACTTGTGTATTGGCAGGGTGGTTAGGAGGTCCCTAGAATTGATGAATTTGAATTTTTCTTGGTTTTATATATAGTATTAGGTTTTTTTCTCATGCTTTCTGTGAATGGCACGGGTGAATTTATCCTACACCCACTAGGTTATCGATATGTAATTTCGGTAATTTTGATTTCAAAATATGTTTTAAAGAAATGCAATGATTTCATTTGTGTATTCAGTAAACACAAGATTTTATAATTGAGTAAAATATTCGCCATGCCTGGTGAGAGATTCGTCAAAAAATTATATGTACATATCATATTATTATATCATATTATTGGTAAAATCGCCTTCCATTTTTCCTATATACCATGGAGATTCGCCCATTTATTATATATGTAAATTTAGGGGGGGTTCTTAAAATTTTCCCTAGTGTCCCTATATATTTTAAATGGCAAAGCGGAAAACATCACCTATCTCATTAAGGTACCCCTTCGTGAGGACCAATGATGCCGTACTCGTAGACTTATCGAACTTCTTCTTCCTGCGAGGTTCCATCGAACTTCGCTTCTATCTCAACCTGATCCTGGAGGGGGACTTTAAGTCCTTTGAGACGAGATAAGGGTCTGCACCCTCTTATTCTTAATTTATGATTTCAACCTCTACATCAGTGCGCTCTGTCTCAGGTTCCTCGAGGTCAATGGTGACCTGTGACGTTGCTGCTTTCACAACTTTTTCCTTATGCACTTCCTTCTCTTTTGTAGAAGCCTTTTCCTTCTGTGCTTCCTTCTCTTTTGTAGAAGCCTTCTATGCTTCTTTGTATTTCTTAGAATCCTTCTATGCTTCTTTCTCTTTGCCTTTCTTGGCTGCTGTTGCAGCTGTTGTTTTCCCCGTATCTCCTTATGCGACCTTAGTTGTTCCTACAGGTTCACCAGAGGGGGTGAGCCAATCACTCAACCATTTTCTAATGACCCCCATAATATCATCCTCCACAAATAAATATGATAGTTTGTGCCATGTTTCTACGACATCCTTCTTTGCACGCATGGAAAAATTGTGAAAATTTTCTTTCAAGTCTGCTATATTTTTGTACTGCACATGTAGACTAGTTGACAACCATGGATGTTGGTTTATCACCATATACAATTATGACTTGAACGGGACCAAAAAATCTTGGTTTCAATGATGCAGTTAGGCTCCTTTGTTTCCCACAACGAGGTGAATTTTGTAGACTCGCACAATTATGGATATGGTGTGGGGAACTGACTATCCTCAAGCATCCTCCAGGCTACCAACATGATAAATAGAGTAACCATGCATAGTGTAATTCCTTTCCATCCTCCTACGATTCAAGATAATCCTCTAGGAATTTGTGAAAGAGGTACTTTGCCCAATTGAATTGGATCCTTTTGCTGCACTACATAGCTAAAGATACCACTGGTGCCGACACTTCAATGGCACGGAATTTCCACATTATTTTTCCTGCCAAAATCTATGCAACAAACTGTACAACTCCATTCGAGATAAACATAATGGCGTAGCCTCGCGACTTCTTCATCAAGCCAAAGTCACTCTTCATCTGATCCACAAGCTTCTTTTCCTATGACTTCCCCATAAAAGTGTTTGGTGGGTTCATACCCTGGTAAGGTAGCGTGGTGATTCTGTGGACTAGAATCTCATCAATTGGAATGGGCCCTCCCAGCTAGAGGCACTGATCATGAACTAATGCCAATAATTGACACACACATATAGTGTTAATTATGCTGCGGATGAAATGTGGAACATATAACATGTTGAGAAACCTTATGCGCTCAATCTCAACTACCCACTTCATTGGTTCAAGCCTTGTGACTCCCACTTCCTCATAGTAGACTGATTTCAAGAATTTTCTAGGTTCTAACTGCGGAAAATTCACATGATCGCTCAGATCCTAGTCCTCCATCTTTAGAAATGGTACTCAATCCAACAAGTTCCCCTCAACAGGTACTTCCTCCAACAACAATGGTGTGAATACCTTGTATTTCAATGAGTCAGGGTCCTTAGTGACCTCAGCAACAGATTTTCTAGGGGGTACATAAGGTGGTAGCTGAGTAATTGGCTCTATGAACTCCTCACTGCTATCTTCAACCCCCATAGTCAATTCTTCTTCATCCAGATCTGGGGGTTCTATCGACTACTTATTCTTATCCATACGACCCTTCTGTCTAACCTCAGTTGGGTTTTTACACGGTGATTACTGAACTGACGCTTGTTGTGTCTTCTTTTGCTTCTTCTCTCTTGTTGTGGAGGTAGTAGGTTTTGGCCTCATTGACCTAGGTGCTGTGGTAGGGACTGGAGGTGTTGCAGTAATTTTGTTAATGCTCTCCCCAAATAGATTATTCTACCTCTCAGAAAAATCTGCATCAAACCCAAGCCCCTTCTGCGAAACTCCTTCTCTACCTCTTTCCAATCTCGTATAGACATGCAGCAATCGTCTCGACTCAAACTTAGGAACAAAATCTCAAGGAAATCTCTCTGGAAGAAAAGTGTTCGAATGCGGAGTGGGATGTTGTATTTATAGCCCTTTTTGATTTCAAATCCATTGATTCCCTCCAGATCTCCTTCATTAATCCTCTTTTGGCGGCAGATTTCCAAATATATGCTTCTTAAATGCTTTCCCTCTTGCTCCCTTTAACAGAAAAATAGCCATCCAATCATCTATAGTGCTTTCAATGGTCACTTTCTGGATAAGCTACATGGGACTCACCTTGCTAGCTCAACTCCCATATGTGCCTTTCTCCTAACTATCACGCAACCCAATATCTTCGCCAAACTTTCCTCCTGGAAGCATAGTTTATAGTCCCCCACTTCCTTGTAACTGCTTGAAGTAATAAGAATGTCTTGGTTCCATATATTCATTGCGCAAGGGCGAGATCGCCCCGGTACAACTTCAACTGGCTCCCATTGATTCTTCCTGTAAATAGCTCCCCATTCAGCTTCGTGACTTGAACTACACCCCAATTCGTAATCTCCTTGAGAATGTATGGTCCTAGCCAATGCATCTGAAACTTCCTTGGAAACTTAGTAAACTTGCTATCATACATCAACACTAAATCTCCATTTTTTAAGGTGCACTACTTAATGTGGCCATCATGCCACACCTTTTCTCGAACCTTCTGCACATGCTGATGAAAGCCTACCAAGAAGTGATCTTCTTCTAACTCAAGTATCCGTGCAAGGCATTCTTCCATTATATCTCGATCTACCATCTCTGTGATTGCAACAATCCTTAAGCTAGGCACTATGTACTCCATTGGCATCACCGCTTCTTGTCCATAAACTAGCCTAAATGGCGTATGTCCAGTCAACTTCTTACAGGTAGTTCTATATGCCCAAAGAACAGATGATATGCACACATCTTAATTGTTCTTATTTTCATTATAGATCTTCATCAAATCATTCTCCAGGATCTTATTGAAAGCTTCAACAGTTCAATTTTCTTGAGGATGGTACGATGTGCTTTTTTGATGATACATCTGGAATTCTTCAAGAAAAGAAAAATCATTTAATTTAGGAAATGTGAACCCTTGTCGCTCATCAAAATATTAGGACAACCAAACCTAGGCAAAATGTACTCAAATATAAACTTCGTAGCTGTAGCTGCGCTGCAGTCCTTCATGGGCTGCACCTCAGCCCACTTGGTCAAGTATTCTGTCACCGTGATGATGTAGTGCACTCTTTTCTTCCTTCCTGGTGGTTGAATAGGTGACACAAAATATATTTCCAATTTATTGAATGTCTGTAATGAGAAATGTGGTTTTAGAGGTAATTTATCCCTTCGCGACGGCTTCCCAGACCTTTGATAGACATCGCATGCCTGATAGTAATCCTTGGAATATTTGTGCATAATTGGCCACCACAACCTAGCGCGTAGGATATTTTTCACGGTCGCTCTTCCAACATAAGTTCCTCCAACAACTCCTCCATGTGCTTCAATAAGGATACTTTGTCTTTCATAATTTAGTATATACCTACACAGAACTTCATCTGATCCCATTTTATACAAGTGCCTTGCAATGACAAAGAAATATGCGGCTGTGACCACAAATTCCTTCTTCTATTGCATCGTATATCCTTCAGGGGCTACACTTATAGATAGGAATTGGATGATATCCACAAAATGTTCATCTACAACACACACAACAAAGAGTTACGCATCAGGGAATCCTTCATGAAGACTTGTAGGTTCTTTTCCATTCTCAATTCGTGAAAGGTGATCGGGTACAACATTTAATCTTCTTCGCTTCATAATGACTTTGAATTCGTACTCCTGAATTAGTAGTAACCACCTACAAATTCCCCCCTCCAACACAGGCTTGTTGACCAGGTACTTCAAAGCTGAATGGTCTGTATACATTTTGAAGTGTGCACCCAACAGATAATGCCTGAATTTCTGGAGTGCATATACCATCACCAACCCTTCACACTCTGCGATTGAATAATTCTTCTTTGCCTTAGATAGTTTTCTGTTTGCAAATGAAATTAAATGGTTGCTATTCCCTGTGCCTAGTTGGGTTAAAACTGCTCCTAATGCTATGCAGGACACATCCACATGTACATGGAATTATTTCTTCCAATCCAGGAATACTAGAATAGGTGATGTAACAATCTTTTCCTTTAAATCACCTAAGATTTTCTGGCAATCGTCATCCCAACAAAATGTCATATCTTTCTTCAATAATTTCTCCATGGACATAGTGATCCACGCATATGCCTTAATGAAATTTCTATAGTATCTTGTATGTCCCAATGTAGTGCACAACTATTTTACATTCCTCGAGGCTTCAAATTAATAATCACTGCAATTTTAGCAGGGTTCACCATCAACCCTTTCATATAAATGTGGCCTAAAAGTATTCCATATGGTATGCAAAATGTACACTTCTTCAGATTTAGGGAGATTTGATATTGCCTGCAAGTATCCAACATTAGGCGAAGACTTGAAACATGCTTTTTAACTAACCCAAACACCATCCAATCATCATAATAGACCTCCAAAAACTTGTGAATAAATTCCTTAAAGGCCGCAACTACCACCCTAGAAAATATCACAAGGGAATTCTTAAGTCCAAAGGGCATAATTGTATATTGAAAAGAGCCCTATTCTGTGGCGAAGGTAGTCTTACTTCAATATTCTGGCTCGATCTTGGTTTGGTGACATCCTGAGAATCTATTTGTAAAAGAGTATGCTTCTTGACCACCAACGTTCTCCAAGACTTCATCTGTGAATGACGTAGTGAATGGATCATGCACACAAGCATCGTTCAAATTCCTTAGATATACATAGATCTTGATTTCACCCTTTGTCTTCTTTTCCTGAACCACCATAGGGCTAACCTAGTCCTATTCTTCTGCAGGCTCAATAATTCCTACTGCGAGGATATTATCTAGTTATTCTTGCACTTTTTCTTTGTATTTAGGATTCTATCGGTATGGGCACTTCTTTACCGACTTCACATCCAACTTCAGATTGATCTTCATAACACCCATCTCACCTACTATCCCCTTTAGATCAGACAAATTTGTTGGAAACAAGACCTAATATTCCCACAATAACTCCGTGACCTTGTCAACTGTGTCCTCGTCCCAGTAATTGCTTATATTCTCGAACTTTGACTGCGCTTCCAACCCAATGTTCACTTGCTTGGCCTTCAATGGTTTTCAAATTTTAGGAACTCTACCTTAGGCCCAACAACTTTGCATTGTTCCTCTAACTCGGGGATATTGATATTCCTAGGATCTTCCTCGCCCTCTTTTGTGGTAACATTGTAACACTCCAGAGCATGGCACAATTAGTTGTACCCAAGAGATAGGCTTTATAGGCGTTCTGAATATCATAGCCTTGATTTACTGCAATGCTTCATTAATACATTCAAATCCATCCTCAAACCTAAATGTTAGCAGAAAGCTTTCCCTCAGAATATCCCACTCCGCGGTTCCATATTACAACTCTGTTTCTAAATACCAATTCATCGGAATAGTATCCAAGGTTTGGAAAAATATACGTACCCATTTAGGCGGTGGCTCTTCTCCCCATGCCTTCATCCAATGATCCAGATGCTCATGCGAATCATACTTCCCTGTATAATTTTAAGTAATGTAGATATTTCCATAGCCAAATCACAACTTCATCATCCTTCGGTACTCCTTCCAGTCTGAAAAACTGTTCTTATGTGTAACCCACCATCTGGCATGCATAGCTTTCAGCATGATGTCCAATGCATGGAACCGATGCTCCTCTGGTACATCCCTTTAAAATTTATCAAGAAACAAATTTACATATTCTAAGTCATCATAATATGGTAAATTGCGTACCTTAGTGTATATACACAAGAGTGATTTAGTAAGTCTGTTGCATCACAATGTTAATACTTCGTGCAATCTATTCTGCTAGTGCTCGAGCTCCTCATTTGAATCTGAGTCACAGGAGATGTATTTTTCCCAAGTAATTCTTCCATCTGCTATAGGATTGATCCAATCCTCATTCTATGCAGTAAGCTTATAGATCTGTTCAATATCATCTTCCTCAAAGTAATCTCACACTGGTTCAGTATACCGCGCGCCCTCTGCTAGATCCAATTGAAAAATCAATCTTAGCTCCTTCTTTTCAAATGTCATGTTTAGCTTCTTCAGGTTGATGACCGCATTCATGTCAAACGCCTAATCGATTCCAAGAAACGTTGGGTAGGGGCTACTATTATCCACTATTTCGATTACCTCTCAATCAACTATAGCACACACCCCTTCAATGTCTATAGTTACTCCATGTAAGCATCCCATAAGAATAATATTTTGTTGGTTCACCATTCACAGCTAAATTGATGACCACTATAGTGCCTACTTCCCATTCCTTCCTAGGTCTGTTTAGGAAAAACTTTCACATCAGATCCCAAATCTAGGATCACTTGGTCTGTTTCAAATTCGCCGATTTGTGCAATCAATATCATATCCCAACTAATCCTTTTCTTACTTTCATCTACTTTATGGACTACACATTGTTCAGGAAACAACTTACCCTTGTGAGCGCAGTTTTCTATTAACTCTTAAAGTCCCCCCATCGCTTTCTCGTCCCTTAAGAGCTTCATGCAGATCTGTAAGAAGTATTTCAATACTAAGGGATCTGTTTCCTATGCAGCAATGACCTCTTCAGGCTTCTCTATTCGTACACTCTGATTCTTTGATGTGGAAGCTCTTGAATCCAAAAAGCTCTTCTTTGCCTCCATAAATGTTTCTTTTTCCATATGCAAATCAAATTCTGTATCTTTGTCAGCAGCCCTGCGCACCCATGGATTATCTTATGGCTGTTTACCTACATCTTTATCTTCCCTAGTAGTTATACCACTCCATGTAACTAGATTAATACTGGGGCCATCCTCGCGTGGTTCTAACCTCATCATCTTAATGTTCTGAGTGGGATGCTGGTTCTTCTTCTCTTGCATCTTTGCGATGAGTACATGAAAATCCTCTATAACGTGGTAAAACTGTCGACACTACTAAAAAGAGGGGTGTGTCAGGTTATGACAATCTCACGCATAGTGACCTCATTCCCCACAATTGTAACAAATAACTTGTCCTTGACCTCTTCTAGCTCCTCCCCGTTGTCCTCTTCCATGTCCCTGGAATCCTCCGTGTGCTACAGGCGTACCTTGATCCTTTTGTGGATGTGTCTAGCCTATACTCTATATGTCGTAGTTCTATCCATCATTAATTCATAGTTGCAACAATTGTTCTCATCATGGCCTACATACTTACATAAATTTCAGAATAGTTGTTGGGGATTCTACACAAACTTCTGCAACAAATGGCAATTTGTTGTCGAGTGTTTTCCTATTATTTGGCAGATAACGCACCATGGCACTACCCCGTTACTTCATTGAGTGGAATTTTCTGGCTTTAGGGGGATAGGACCTCCCCCAATTAGATAGTTATGTTATAATGGGCAATGATCCTTGTCATGACCATTTCCCTTGCACTTTAAGCACCATACTTCAGAATGGGTCTCATTTTGGACCTCTTTCCCCTTTTTGAGATCCTGAAACTCCACATGCAGGCTAGCCAACTGCGACTAGATCTGCTGCACTCCTAGATTCACATCCTGAATAGGTGAAGCCTCCAACTTCATAGAAATTTCCAGTGCTTCACCCTACGATCCAAGCTTCTGCTATGACAATGGTAACCTTAAATGAGGTGACAACGTAGAAATATACCTTTCCTTATGCTGCTCGTCTGAAATCTGTAGATTAGCTTATTGTAGTAGACATTTCAACGTTTGATCAATATCCCATGTAGATTCATTCACCTTCTACTTAATTTATTTGACCTCAGTTACTTACTGGGCTTGAGATTTTGGCTTTTTGAATTCATTATTCAGCACATCATTTGTCTCTTTCAATGACGTAGATGGATGAGTTGTACTGTACTTAATATACCAACTCAACACCCTATCATGTAACGCTGTGACTTCCACACAACATCTGCTACAAACTAGAATTGATCAGGGTCTTCTATCCCAAGACCCCTAAATATAGGCATCTTCATAGTGTTCACCATACTGAATAACGGAGGTGTGTGAGGTGGAGGTGATGGCAGAGGTGGGGTGGATGGATGTGGTATTCTTGTAGTGCCCTGATCTACCAACTGTTATGCAAATCTGAGCATCTTCGGGCTATTACTTTCTTCTTCACTATCAGATTCTCCCAACAGAGGATTGTACTCAATGATTGTATATAGATATTTTATGAATTGTTTTCCACTTCACATAGCTCCTGTTGAGTCTCTTCTAAACATCAATTTAGTGGCATAACTGATTTCTCGCACAATAGCATTTTAATCCAAGTTTTCAGAGACTTCAAATACTTATCTCTTGATCCTTTGAAAAACAGGTGTTCAACTTTGCTATAATTTGCAAACGTATCAATCATGAACTTAGTAATAAATCCACCCAAAATACTATTGATCTAATATTTGACAACTTTCACAACCTTGTTTTTTGATCCTTCCAGGTGCTTCACTAACTCTGGAGTCCACATAGTAGGGTTATCCAGCTTCCAGGTAGGTTGACCATCTATCAATTTAGCCAACCATTCGTATAATTCACAAGGAAAAGAGAAGAAGAAAAATTCATGTTCCTCTGTATACAGATATCTTTGCAAGCACTCTTCTTTTGATAGGCACAGATTTCTGTTTTCTTGAGTTGTAAACTCATGAAAATTTCGATCTATCTGTAGAAAATCCTGTAGATTCAAAAACTAATGTAATTTTCTAAAGCAAGAGACAAGAATGTACTTCTACTCCTTTACAGTGGAAGCCCATAGACATCGAGCAAACAATAATCTATAGAGGAAGATAATCAAAGGCACATAACACAATAAATATCCGGGGAAAGCCACAACTCAAAACCCCACTATCTTTTTTTTATTAATATGGAAAATCAAGATGAAATTACAATACTTGTTCTCTCTAGAACAATCCCAGCACTTAGCGAATTCAATCTCCAACTCATAAGCAAGCTCAAGGTCAAAACTTAGCCAATTCACAAGCTCTCCAAGTCTCTATTCCAATGTGTAATTCATATGAAGGATAAATTGTATTTAAAGGGAAATAAAGCCTCTAAAATTAGTGCAATCCTTCAAGGATTAGTTCCTAATTGCATGCACTATCAGTGCAACTCAGAAAAATATAAAACAAATAGTACATTGTCCCTGCACTCTAGTCTCAACTGGGTCTTTCCCATAATCGACATGCATGAGTTTTTAATGAGTAATTATTCAGTTAACTAAAGTATCACTGGTGGAGTTTAATAGTGTCACCACTAACTATTAACTCACTCTTAATTCTCTCAATTAGTTTGAGAACTAATTTAACTGAACTAACTCATGAAACCAAGTTTTCTATTTTACAACTCACAATTAACTCACAATGGACTCCTACAAAGTAGGAAGAACATATACATGACTTCCAACTTGAATTCCCTAAGTTAGGTAAGTTTAATAGACTTAATTTAACTATTTTAAGTTTCTATGAGAATAGAATTCGAATTTAATTCATAGTTTAATTCAAGGACAAATTAAACTGGAATTTCTTGTTGTCATTTCTCAACACTATCGACTTTTCAATCTCCTTTCTAGTCAGTATCCACTTATGCCACATCATACATTCCTCAGATAGATCTCGATCCTAAAAAGATAACCATTTGTTGGCTTGAGGGGGCTTGGACCTAGGTTCAGATTTAGCCGTGCTAATCAAAAAGACCCTACACTACCAACCATTTTGGAAACAACCCATGTAGCGTAGGCTATAGTCTCACCCGAGGCAGTATTGGGAGATGCTAGAACTAGGTTTCTACATCTAGAGGACTATGTGATGTGTTTTTTCAAAACTTAGGGCTTTATCTTGACCTTCGCGAGCCCTAACCCTTGAAACCCGAAATTTACAGTTGATCCAAGATCTTTTCTTCTAGATGTATTAAAGAATTACCTAGATAAATTGTAACTTAAACATAGAAATTTAATGTGCACATGAGAGAAGAGGAGAAACACATAAAAACATGAAAGAATACAAGAGATTTGATAACGAAGTTTGTCCAATTTGGACTACATCTCCGAGCCCTGCTCAATCAATTGGGAGGCCTTCATTCATTAAGTGGCATGAGAAAGAAGAGTACAATCATCATTTACAAAAAGGAGTCTTATACCTCCATTCTAAAAAATGGCTAAAAAATGGAGAGCTCTGTTGTAGAAACTGGCATCACCATTGAGTTCCTGTCACCTAGAGGTGCAAAATCAATATAAAACTTGCCCAATTCTGACACTGGACCAAAATTGATCCCTTGGAAAATGTGCTAAGACAAGATTCCGCCACCTGTCACAGGTCTGCTCACAGTTCCACCACCTGCAATTCATCCATCTCAAAGTACGTGTGCGCTCACTCCTCTCGGCACACTGAGAAAATAGGTTCATATAATGTTAAGTGGGCGGATTAACCAAGAAATTTGTTGGGTGCATTTGTTAAGGATAAAAAATGGTTGAGGAGGGGTCCGGGGATCAAAACCTACCCCTCCCATTGTTAACACATGATATATGTTGTTTTAACTATTGGGCGTCGGGTCTACCATTCTGGTGGCCCACTCCCCCATCTTCTTCCTACGGTTATGTTGTATTAGTGAGGTGGAAAGGTGGCGGGGTTGAAAGCCCACGCCCCCCATTATATTTAAATGCATCGTCATTATGTGGGCTCCGGGTTGGCAGTGTCATGGCCGCCCACCCCACTTAAAATATAGTTTCTTTGTTACGGTGGTTCCGGGGGTGGCGGGGTCATGGCTGCCTACCCCATTTTTTTAATATATATATATATATATATATATATATATATATATATATATATATATATATATATATATATATATATATATATATATAATATATATATATATCTTTTAGATACATGACCACCGCCCCGTTTGGGAATTTTCCAGAACCTTAGGTGGTAGAAGGCAAATTAACAGACCCACAATTTCGCCTGGAAAACTGGCCGAATTCCCGTGCCAAATTGCACCCTCCTTAAGCCTGCCACATGGGTAAGTCAACCCACAACTTTTACTGCTTCGACTTCTTCATACAGACTCAGATTGGAGTGTTGTTCACACCGTTGGAATCAAGACAATGAGCACTTCGATCTGACATCAAGTTAATCGAATTTCTTCCACTTTGAATTTTGAGCCTTTTTCATGCCACTAGTGTCTGGAGATCGACCTAGATCAATCCTCCCCATTTAGGAGCTTTTGGATAGTCAAAAGATTTATTAGTCAATTGGAAAGTGAGAGAATTGTTCCCTCACTCTTTTGTTTTCTAGCCATTTTGCCTTGCTAGGGTGCATCCCCTTGAAACCAACTCGAAGGTATTGCACATCTCCCCGTCGTGAAGTCCTGGTTCTTCTGTCAAGGATGATATATTCAATCAACTTATCGAGATACTCTGGTGCAAAATCATCAATTGTAGGAGCTGATCCCACCTCTTCGATGTCCATAATCAATGGTGGCTCATAAAGCTTTAAGTTTTCCACATTCACTATGGATTACATTTGCATATATGTCTGTAAATCGAGATGAAAGGCATTGTTTCCAATCTTCTCCAAGATGGTGAATGGACCATATTGGATTGGTCACAAATTCTTCCCTTCTCCCTTCATTCTGTCCTTGCTGATATGGAACCACACTTTATCGCCCACTTGAAATTGATGGCCGACTCAATGTTTGTCATGTCAAGCCTTGTACCAGGCTTTACTTTTAACTACTCTTGTACTTCTTGGTGAGTCAACTGGATCCGCTGAATGAACCACTGCACTTTGTCCTTGTCATCTCATCCACTGGAGTCATCTTCCCTTCCAAATACCATATCAAAAGAATCTTTGGGCAGGTAGCCAAAACATGTCTCAAATGGTGAACGATGCGTAGATGAGTGCATTGCTAGATTGTAGGAATGTTGCACATATGGAAGATGCTCATCCCATAGGATGTTTTCCACAATAGCCTTGCAACAAGTGTACCACAGTGCGGTTGACAATCTCTATTTGTCCATCAGTCTGTGGATGAAATGTTGTGCTTCTTTTCAACTTGCTGGCCATTATCTTCCACAAGCTGGTCCAAAACTTTCTGAGAAAGCAAGAGTCTCGATTTGACACAATCAATGTGGGCAACCCAAAATGGACCCAAACATGCTGAAATAAAAGATAAGCAGTCTGCTCTGCAGTGATCTACTTTTTACAAGGCATGAACATACACATCTTACTAAAACAGTCAACGACAACATATAAATAGTCATGACTTTTTCTAGACAAAGGCAAACCTCCTACAAAATCCATTGGCACACTTTCCCATGGACGACTCAGAATAGGGAGTGGTGTGTAGAGCCTGATTTTTCTATTAGAGGGCTTTGAAACAAAACACATCACACATCCCTTTACATAGCGAGTCACAATGTTCTTCATATGAGGCCAAAAGAAAAATCTTTTTACATGACACAGTTTTTTTAACACCAAAATGACCAGACACAACAGAGGTGTGGGCCTCCTGGGTTACATGTGCCCTTTCCCCTATGGGTATGCACAATTTGCCAAGGTGATACAACAAATTTCCCTGCAAGTGATAGCTATCCACCTGTGAACCATGGGTTAGTTTTGTATAAATCTCCTTAAAGTCATCATCATTAGCATATTGTTCAACATAACTTTCAAAAGATAATGAGGCATTATGCAAAATAACAGAAGTAGAAACAGGAGGGCGAGATAGCATATCAGCCACTTTGTTGCTAGTGCCCTTGTTATATTTTATTACTAGATGAAACTGTTAAAGAAAACTCATCCACCTGAAATGACGAGCCTGATGCAATTTGGTTTGTGACTAAAGATACTGCAAGGGCAGATGCTTTGTATGGATGATGGCCTCCTTTCCGATCAGGTAGTGTTTCCACTTTTTCACACTCTGGTTCAAGGCATATAACTCTTTGTCATGAGTGGGATAGTTTATCACATCCTGAGAGAATTTCTCTGAATGGTAACATTTTGGCTTCTTTTGCTGAATCAGTACAACTCACATGGCATATTTGCTAGCGTCTGTCTTGATCTCGAATGGCTGCTGGAGATCTGGTAAGGCCAAGACCAGTGCAGTGCTAATCTACTATTTTAATGTTTTGAAGGACTTCTGCTGCTTTCCTCCCCATTGAAAGACTTGCTTTACACTTGTCAATGTGTGTAAAGGTGTTGCAATAATAGAGAAATTGGCAATAAATATCCTCCAATACTGTACTGAACATGACCAACAATATGACCTAGGTAAACCAGAGAGGTTTTCCCAAACTCACACTTTGACAATTTTACATGAGTTTTTCTTCTTTGAATACATCAAGTGATTTCTTTACATGACATACATGTTCATTCCAACTTTTACTAAAGACAAGAATATCATCTAGATATACAAGAACAAATTCATCAATGAAAGGCCTAAAGAGATCATTCATGACCCTCATGAAGTTGCAAAGTCTGAATGGCATCACCATCCATTCAAACAACCCCAGTTTGGTCTTGAAGGTAGTTTTCCACACATCCTGCTCTGCAATTCGGACTTGGTGATAACCACTATGCAAATCCAATTTGGTGAAATAGATAGCATTCTTTAGCTGATCTAGTAAATCATCAATGCATGGAAGAGGGTAACTATTTTTCACTGTGATTTCGTTTAGTGCTGGGTAATCCATGAACATCCTCCATGTGCCATCTTTCTTTAGCACTAAGACAATTAGTGAGCCGCATGGAGAAGTGCTCAGTCTGATGACCCCTTGGTTCAATAGTTCCTGCACCTGCTTTTTGATCTCCTCCATCTCAATGGTCAATATCCTGTACATGCCAATATTTGGTAAAGGAGCGTCTGCTGCAAATGGATCTCATGTTGGATTTCCCTCTTCGAAGGTAAATCCCTTGGTTCTTGAAACATCTCATCATAGTTAGAAATTAATTCACATAATTCCTATTTATGCACATGATCACAACCATGGAAAGCATTGGATAATTCTGCATCTTTCCCCTTTACAACCATAAGCATGCAACCCTTATTGGAATTCAACAACCTCTTCATTTGTCCTGCACTTACAAGGCTAGCATTGATTTTAGTTTGATGAGCCCTTGTAATATATTCTACCCCATCTTTTGTGATTTGGTATTTGTTTTCATGACGGAAGAAGATTGATTTTCTATCATATAGATATGGACTCCCTAACACCATGCCGCAGATATCCAATGGTATCACATCAAGTTCTACCTCATCCACTAACTTAGAAGCAATCACAAATTTAACCTTGCACTACTTAGTTACATTCAATTTTGCTTTGTCATGTATCCATCCAAGCAGGTAAGGTTTTGGATGTGGTTTGGTTTCTAAGCCTAGCTTCTTTACCAAGGACTCTAAAATTAAATTTTCTTGGGATTTGGTATCAAATAGAGTTTCCACTTTTGGATGATTGATGACAACTCTAATATGAAATAACTAAATTCTCTTTTTTTCATTAGGAAGAGACTCATCTATTGAACTAGTGCCTTCACGTGATTCAGAATTAACATGAGGTGTAAGAGTACCTTTTGTTCTTGTTGTTGTGATCAATGCTTCATCTCTAGAATTAGATCCAAGGTCTTGCAGCACAGTTGCCACTGTCATCTGCTTGCCTTTTCCTCCATAATTCTTTGGTCAATTTTCCGAGTACAATTTCCAACAATGATCATCATCATGACCTTCCTTTTTGCAGTGAGTGCAATAAGGCCTTTATCCTTCACCTTTCTTGGCTGATGTCATCCTCTTCTCCTTTCCCTTTCCTTTCACTTTGGGTTTTCCATTTGGAGGTTTGAAAGGTGGTTTCTTGAAATGATCATCTATTTCATTTTTTCTCCTGTTCTCAAGATGAATGGCCTTTACACTGGTTGAGTCAATAGTAGTTGGTTCAAACAATAATAATGAATGTCTAATGTAACTATGTAATGATCCAATATGCTTAGTTACTTCTTTAGGTGAGTCAAGTGCAATGCCCAAATTAATTGCTTGCTTTCTAAACTCAGTAAATCTTTCAACATCCTAACCTCTGCCTTGCCTTAAGTATTGCCAATCCATTAAGGATTTTTGCTTATAACCCAAGGGATAAAATTGTCCCTTTAATGCAGAAATAAAACTAGGCCATGAGGAAAGAATATTACCCGGACTATTACTACTTTGCAATTTTCTCTTCCACCAGATGAGAGTGGTGCTACTCAGCCAAAGAGAGGCCAATTGGATCTTTGCCTCATCCTCTTTGATCTACTGAATCTTGCAGTTGATTTCAATCCGCCTAATCCAGTTATTAAGCTTTTTTGCATTACTTTCATCGTTAAACATGGGAATATAAAATTTGACATCTAATTTGAAGAAAGGCTTCTTATATGCATTCCTTGAATTTATATGATGATGGTGATGAGAGGAAGAAGAATTTTCACTCGTGGAAGAAGGAGGGGGTTATTCTCCACCATTTCCATGCACTGAACCTTATTCTTCTAGATTTCTCTCTTCTGCTTTCTCCAGCCTTGAAAGCAACCGACTGACATTTTCTGCCATTATATAAAAGGTTTTGTGAAAATTGCACTCCTCTTCATCATGAGCCTCTTCATCTGCCATGTTTCTCCTTCGATGTGCACGCCCCGCTTTAGGATCAAAAGACTTTAGTTTTCCTTCACCTCTTTGGAACCTAATTCTTGTTAGCATACAAACATGCAATTCACATCTACAAAGACCTCCTCTGATACCACTTGATCCAAGATCTTTTGCTTCTAGATGTACTAAAGAATTACCTGGATAAATTACAGCTAAACATAGAAAATTAATGTGCACATGAGAGAAGAGGAGAAACACATAAAAGCATGAAAGAAGACAAGACACTTGATAATGGAGTTTGTCCAATTTGGACCTTCGGACCCTACTCAATCAATGGGTAGGCCTTCATTCATTAAATGAAATAAAAAAGAAGAGTACAATAATCATTTACAAAAAGGAGCCTTATACCTCCATTCTGAAAAATGGCCAAAAAATGGAGAGTTTTGTTGCAAAAACTAGCATCATCATTGAGCTCCTGTCTCCGAGAGGTGCAAAATCGATATAAAACCTGCCTAATTCTAACATTGGACCAAAACTAACCCCTTGGAAAGTGTTCTTAGGCAAGGTTTCACCCCTTGACATAGGCTTGCTCACGATTCTGCCACCTGCAATTCATCTACCTCGAAGTACATGCACGCTTCCTCCTCCCACTTCACTGAGCAAATAGGTTCATATAATGTTTGGTGGGTGATTAACCAAGAAAGTTGTTGGGCGCATTGGCTAAGGATAAAAAATGGTTGAGGAGGGGTCGGGGGATCAAAACCCGCCCCTCCCATTTTTAACACATGATATATGCTATTTTAACCATTGGGCGGTGGGTACGCCATTATGGTGGCCCACTCCCCCATCTTCCGCCTACAGTTATGTTGTATTGGTGAGGTGGAGGGGTGGTGGGATTGACAACTCGCGCCCCCCACTATATTTAAATGCGTTACCATTGTGTGAGCTCCGGGTGGCGGGTTCATGGTCGCCCACCCCACTTAAAATATAGTTTCTTTGTTATGGTGGTTCCGGGGGCGGTGGGGTCATGGCCGCTTGCCCCATTTTTTTAATATAGTTATATCTATATATATAATATATATATATATATATATATTATATATATATATACATAACCACTGCCCCTTTTTGGAATTTTCCAGAACCTTAGGCGGTAGAAGCCAAATTATCGGACCCACAATTTCGCCTGGAAAACTAGCCAGATTCCAGTGCCGAGTTCTTGCCAAATTGCGCCCTCTTTAAGCCTGCCATATGGTAAGTCAACCCACAACTTTGACTGCTTCTATCTTCTTCATACGGACTCAGAATAGAGTGTCGTTTGCATCATTAGAATCAGGGAGATGAACACTTTGATCTGACATCAAGTTAATCAACTTTCTGCCACTTTGAATTTTGAGCCTTTTTCATGCCACTGGTGTCTGGAGATCCACTTGGATCAACAGTAATTAACAATTAGCAGATTTATGTCCTTCATCGATTGTGCTAAAAGTGCACAACATCATATAAATAAACATATCTATATCTTCACGAATATATTAAGTACTTTTCCTGATTAAATGCATTCAACAAACCAAAAATACAGTAAAATTAGAGATAAAACAATAATACATGGATGCACAAATAGTTCTTCAAAATAAGTTTTTTATTATGCTTCATATCTTCAAATACAAATCTTTCCAACCCTGCACACACAACTTCAAGGCCCGCACACTCAGCTGCAGACTTACCAAGGTCTTCGCGCACACAGATGCAAGAACGTTCCCCTTCGCCCAAGCATAGAATAGATAAAATCATACCCAAATCATGCACTATTCTTACTTAGCTCTCTTCTGACTATTCTATGACTTCCTTTTATATTCTTCTTCATTACAATATCATGGTCTGTGAACCATGGGCGGGTCTTAAAACAACTTAACTTTAACAAACTAAGGGGCCTTGACCTTCCTAAAACCCCCTTTGACTCCTATCGACCTGCGCTACTCGTGCTTTGCTTGTTGGGTTGTGTTATATTCTTTCCTCGACTAGTCCATGTAGTTAACCGGGGGTTAGATGGGGGGAGGTCACAGGGGGTTTGAGGGGTACCCATAACCCCAATTTATGGGGTCCGGGGTAGCGCCCTAGAAAATTTTGGTTTTGGACCCTATGTTAGGTTGGGCGGACCCACCTATGGACTTGTGCATGATTTTTGCACATGTTTTTCGACGCGATGGTTTTCAGTCCATGGTATTAGACGTGATGTTTTTCGGTCCATGGTATTGGATGCTTCAACATGTATAAATATGTATTATAACATTGAAAGGAACATAATGAAAAATCAAGCTGGTAGTCCTGTTTTTGGGATCCAGGGGAAAATCTGTGTGTATATGTGTTTTATGTGTTATGCTCTCGCATTGTTTATTTTCTATGTTTTAGAATTTGTATGAAGGTAATTTCTGTACGGGGTTAAAACCTACATTTGGTATCAGAGAAGATTTGGCTTCAAAGGGACACCTTTGTTGCTGAGGGGTTTCACTCGGGCCTGTGGGAGACCCTGTTCAGTGGGAGATCTATGAGATTGATTCTGTTGGTGAAAGAAGATGGCGAAAAGTGGAAAGATAGAGATTGAGAAATTTAATGGTCAGAGCTTTCAGTTCTGGAAACTCAAGATGGAGGATCTGTTGGTGGATAAAGATCAGTGGATCGCAGTAGATCCGGGTACTAAACCAATGAGAGTGTCCGATGAAGAATGGAAGAAGTTGGATTGGAAGGCAAAGAGCACAATACAATTGTATGTCTCAGATTCAGTATTGCTGAATGTATCAAGGGAATCTACGGCGAAGGATTTGTGGGACAAGTTAGGGACTTTATACCAATCTAAGTATCTGGTGAATAAACTGTTCCTGCAAAAAAAGCTTTATAACCTAAGGATGAAAGATGGAGACTCAGTGACAGAGCATCTAAATGCATTTAATACTGTGGTAAGTCAGCTAGCATCTGTTGATATTAAAATTTCAGATGATGATTAGTGCATCAGTTTGTTGTGTTCTCTACCAGATTCGTGGGATAGTCTGGTTATTGCAATAAGTGGTAATGCAACTGGCTTGCAGTTTGATGAAATAGTCTCATCCTTGCTGATGGAGGAGATGAGACGGAAAATTATGGAGAGCCAGAATGGTGATGCCTTGTTTGTATGAGGCCAGTCCTAGAACAGAAACAAAAATAAGTCATCAAGTGGGAGACCTAAGTCTAGAGGGAGATCTAAATCTCTAGGAAAACTTGTAAAATTGGTGTGCTGGAAATGCGGAAAGGAAGGGCACTACAAAAGGGACTATAAATCTAAAGCTCCTGACAAAGGAAAGGGATCTGATGATTCTCCTTCTGCAGAGGCGAAAACCACCTTAGATGAAGGTGGGGATGTGTACTTGGCTTCTTCAAGTACACATGTAGATCATGAAGCATGGTTGATTGACTCAGGTGCATCCTTTCACTTCACTCCCCATAGAGAGTCGTTCTGCAAGTATGATAAATACGATGGTGGTGATGTCTTCTTGGGGGATGATGGGAAGGCTAGAATCATTGGTCGTGGAAAAGTAAAATTGAAGTTGCAAGGTGGAAGGTTTAGAACACTTCTGGGTGTTCTGCACATTCCTACATTGGCCAGAAATATGATTTCTATAAGCAAGTTGGATGATGCAGGTGTAAAAACAATGTTCGAGAAGGATACCTGCAAAATGGTTCGGGGAGCACTGGTATTGATGTGGGGAGTTCAGATTGGAACTTTATACGAGCTGCAAGGTAACATTGTTGTTGATGGGTGCAACAGTTCTGTGGTTCCTGAAAATGGATCAGAAAATCTAGTGGTCTCTGGAGAGAAGACCATGTTGTGGCATCAAAGGCTTGGACATATTGGAGAGAAGGGCCTTCGAATACTTCATGGTAAAGGTATGGTAGAAGGTATGAGTAATAGCTTTCTGAATTTTGATTTCTGTGAAAATTGTGTATATGGGAAGCAGAATCGGGTGAGTTTCCCCTCTGGTAGTAAGAGGGCGAAATAGATATTAGAGCTTGTGCATAGTGATGTGTTTGGACCTGTGAAGGTTCCATCATTGAGTAAGTTTATGTACTATGTGTCATTTATAGATGAATTCTCAAGGAATACATGGATATATTTCCTTAAGAAGAAATATGAAGTCTTTGACAGGTTTAAAGAATTTAAGGCTCTCATGGAAAATCAAACAGAGAAGAAGATAAAGGTGCTGAGGACAGATAATGGTGGAGAGTTTTGCATAATGGAATTTGAAGAATTCTGTAAGAAGTGTGGTATATCATGGCAGAAGACTACTCCATGTACACCTCAGCAAAATGGAGATTCAGAAAGAATGAACAAGAAGTTGATGGAAAGGGCAAGAAGCATGCTCAGTGGTGCCAGGTTAGGATAGGAATTCTGGGCAGAGGCGGTGGATACTGCATGTTACCTGGTCAATGGGTCACCTTCATCAACGTTGGAGGATAAGACTCCACAAGAGGTATGGATTGGTAATATACCCTCTCTTTCACATCTAAGGGTATTTGGATGTGATGCATATGTACATTTTCCAAAGGAGAAACGAACCAATTTGGATAGTAAATCTGAAACGTGCATCTTTACTGGGTATAAGGATGGTTTAAAGGGTTATAAGATTTCGAACTTAGTAACAAGGAAGGTTGTGTACAACCGAGATGTGGTGTTCAGAGAGGTGAAAGATGTTATTAAACATGAAGTCCAACCACAGGAACCTGAGAAGATAGAGTTTGAGCTAAACGAGGAAGAATCAGACTCTACAGCAGAGGAGGAATCAGAAGATGAAGAGCCACAAACTCCAGCTATGAGAAGATCAGTTCGAGAAAGAAGGCAACCATAAAGGTATAGTCCATCTTGTTGCTGTTCAAATTTTGCTTTGTCTATTACTAATGATGATCTCAGAACTGTGAAGGAAGCAGTGGATTCAGAGGATGGAAAACTCTAGAAAGAGGCCATGGTTGATGAAATGGCATCTTTGCACAAAAATGAGGCTTGGGATCTGGTGGAGTTGTTGGCTGGAAGGAACCCATTGGCAGCAAATGGGTTTTCAAAAAGAAGACAAATGCAGAAGGAAAAGTAGAGAAATACAAAGCTCGGTTGGTAGAAAAAGGTTATTCCAAGGTGCCGGGAATTGATTTTGGTGATATTTTTTCTCCCGTTTCCAAGGTAACTTCTATTAGATTACTTTTATCTATTGCTGCTGCTTTTGATTTTGAGGTAGAACAGATGGATTTGAAGACAACATTTCTTCACGGGGATCTGGAAGAGGAAATCTACATGAACCAACCTAAAGGCTTTGTGGTGAAGGGTAAGAAAGAACTGGTAGGCAAGTTAAAGAAGTCTCTGTATGGGTTAAAACAATCACCAAGGATGTGGTATCAGAAATTTGATACGTTTATGCAGGACTTGGCTTCACTAGAAGCAAAGTAGATCACTATGTGTATTTTAAATTAATTGGTGACCGTGTTATTTATTTGGTTTTGTATGTGGATGATATGTTTCTAGTTGGAAATGACAAAGAAATTATCTAGGATTTGAAGACCCAATTGTCCTCCAAATTCGACATGAAAGATCTTGGTGCTGCAAACTATATTTTGGGCATGGAAATTAAAAGAGATTGTACAAAGAGGAAGCTCTAGTTAAACCAGAGGAAGTATGTCGAGACAATATTACAGAGGTTTAATATGCAGGATAGTAAACTGGTGAAGGTTCCTATTCCTATAGGTGTGAGGTTATCTACTGAACAGTGTCCCAAGGCACAAGAAGAGGAAGAGGACAAGTACCATGTTCCATATGCAAGTGTAGTCGGTAGCCTGATGTATGCAATGGTCTGTACTAGACTAGACATTGCACATGTAGTGGGAGTATTGAGCAGCTTTATGTCAAAACTAGGGAAGGAGCACTGGACAACAGTGAAGTGGGTTTTCAGGTATTTGCGTGGCACTGTGATTATGATTTGTGCTACCAAGGAAGACCAGGATTGGACAAAGTGTTGGATATTCATGGCTCTGTTGATGCAGACTGGGATGGAGATCTGGATCAGAGAAGATCTACAAGTGGGTATGTGTTTAACCTATTTGGAGGTGAAGTTAGTTGGATGAGTAAGAAACAATTTGTAGTGGCACTATCAATTATAGAGGCAGAATACATAGCAGCCACTCATGAAAGAAAGGAAGCAGTTTGGTTACAAAGATTGTGTTCAAGTGTGGGGTTAGTACGGGAAGCTGTAAGGATAGATTATGACAGCCAAAGTGTAATTTTCTTGGCAAAGAACCCCACATATCATTCAAAGACGAAGCACATTGATGTTCAGTATCACTTTGTGAGGGATATGACAGAAGACAAAAAGGTGTTGCTGGTAAAGGTGGACACTTTGATGAATACTACAGATCCATTGAAAAATCTGTGAGCTCTGAGAATTTCTCTTGGTGTAGAGAGACAATGGGCATTTTAGGGCTCGAAAAATGACTAAGCTCTCTTGTGCCCCCTGTGGAAAGAAAGCAACAAGTGGGAGAATGTTGGGTTGTGTTACATTCTTTCCATGACTAGCCCACGTAGTTAACTAGGGGTTAGACGGGGGGAGGTCATAGGGGGTTTGAGGGGTACCCGTAACCCCACTTTATGGGGTCCGGGGCAACGCCCCAAAAAATTTTGGTTTTGGACCCTATGTTAGGTTGGGTGGACCCACCTATGCTTTTGTGCTTGATTTTCACACATGTTTTTGGACACGATGGTTTTCGGTCCATGGTATTAGACACGATGGTTTTCGGTCCACGGTATTAGATGCTTCAGCATGTATAAATATGTAGTGTAACATTGAAAGGAACATAATGTAAAATCAAGCTGGTAGTCCCAGTTTTGGGATCTAGGGGAAAATCTCTGTGTCTATGTGTTTTACGTGTTATGCTCTCGAATTGTTTATTTTCTGTGTTTTAGAATTCATATGCAGGTAATTTATGTATGAGTTAAAACCTACATCACTCCTCAAAATGTGGGGAATTTACAATATTTAACAAAACTTAACAAAATTTGACCTAGGGGACCCCGTCCCAACACACACACACATATGTGTGTGTGTATTGACTTTACTCTAAGCTTAGCCAACATAATAGAACTATTGATGGACTAAATTCTCAACGAAGGCCCAAGAGCTATTTTGTTGTGCACTATGGAAACAAGGTTGCACTCACAAATGAGATTAGTCCCTTTGGAATTTTTCCCTAAGTCGCATGATGATCATGTGGTTTGGAGGAGCGACGATGAGCTAATGCCAAATCATTGAAATGTCAAGTGTTGCGGTTTTATAGAGAATTAATAAGCGATAGAACCCTCGGTGGGAGGGGCTTATCCCTCAGTACATATTACAGAGAGGGAGGATCATTTGGTGGAAGTGACCTAGTTCCAGGATGTATCAAGTATGTACAAAGATCAACGATGATGTTTGCAATCAAATCTTGACCACTGTGTTCACATCCCCATGTGAAAGAGGTTTTCAATCACTCCTATGATTAACACATCCGTTAGAAAAAACCATACAAGACACACAAAAGAGAAGCATGTAGTATGTAAATTAATTTTATGGTATCACACAACACTCATTATGAACACTTATTTATCCAAAGGAAATGGAAGAAGGAAAATAATGACCAAACCTAAGGGGGTGTTTAGTGGAACCTAGATGTCCAGGTCTTACTGTACTATTGCAAAACCCCCTGGGGCCTCTAGATTCCTATCATACATTTGAGTAACTTCTATAATGTTTAGATTAAGCATGTTTTCTAAAAATAATTCTCATGTCCTTAATCCTACTAGAGTGACACCTATGGAAAATCACAATTTTACTTCTAGTAACTTTACTAAGAAATTCACCCTTTGTAACCTACCTGTCCTCTCGATGGAATTCCTTCCATCTTTCAGATGGTTTTGAGTTTGTAGAATAACACATCAAGTTTAGGACACAAAAATGAATAATTCACCCTTGTGAGAAGATTCCCTTCTCTCACAAATAGGGATGTGTTCCAACTTACTTGCAACAAGTTTATTTCTTTGATGAGAATGCAAACTATACCTAAACTTGGTTTTTTTTCCTCTACATGACAATTTTTTTATAATAAAATTAGGTTTGGCAAAAAGAGATCTTGAACAATATAGACCCCTACCTAACAATAGCTTAAACAATAAATTCAACTTGGGGCATCCAACTTCGATATATCATTGGTTTTGGTCACTTCCAGAGGCAACAACATGTTCATAGCTTCACTGCTTTGTTTTCATTATAGAGTCTATTGAATACTTTGTTGAGATTTGTAAATCAATGTATGAAGCCAAGGATATGTATGGCTCAATACTATTAACATGAATCCATGTGGTAATGATCATAATTGTATATAATTCTTTTTTTTTAAAGTACACCATGTTGAAATATGGAAACAAGAATATTCCAATTTAATTTGTCATTGAATTAAATTGTGAATTAAAATCGAATTTAGTCTTAACAACTACTTGGAAATAATTAATTAATTTATTTTAAATTAATTAGTTGGAAAAATTCAAGCTAGAAGTCTTTCTGAAGTCATGCAAGAGTTATCCCTTGAATTAAGGAGATAAGATTGAGTTATATTTGAGTTGTAATTAGTTAAATCAGTTAATTGAGTTAAGTCCAGTTAAATTAGTTCCAAACTGTTTGACGAAATAATAGTGAGTGAATAGTCAATTGATGCATTAATGCACTCAACTAGTGCTACTCTAGTTAACTAAATATTCCCTCATCAGAAACTCATGCATGTCTATTCTGAGAAAGACCCAGTTTAGATTAATGTTAAAGGATAGTGTACTATCAATTGCATGTTTTTTCTCCTGGAGAAAACTCATGCATGCAGTCAAGGATTCATCCTTGAGGATTGCACAGTCTTGAAGGCTAGTTTTCCCACTTGGTAATAGGCTAGTAATCCACAAGGAACATTGCAAGGAAATAGGAGCTTGGAGGGTAGAGAGGAAGGCTGGAGAGAAGCCAAGATTGCCTATGAGCATCTGTGAGAATTGTACTGAGAGTTGGCTAGCTGTGAGAGCTAAGGCTTTGTATAATGCCTATGTATTTCCACCATGTATGATAATACAATAGTGTGGGGTTTTTATCTGAGACTTTCCCAAAGTATTTTCATGTGTATTGTTCCATTGATTCTTCTTCTTCTAGTTATATTGTTCAACTTGATATTTAAGCTTCCACAAATTGATAGTAGAAGTAGGTTATAGTATTCTGCTTTGATTTATATTGCATTATCGAGTTAACCTATCATAGATTTTCTACATGGTATCAGAGTTGTGAACAATATACTAAGAAGAGAAATCGAAGTTTGAAGTTCGAGGTTGTAGGTGAAAATCAAATTCATATCATACTTCAAGGTTGGCCAATGGCGTTCTATGGCTTGAGACTCGAGTATGCCTTGGAAGGTAGCTCGAATTAAATAGCATGGAAAGATAGAATGGAGGATGTATTAGAAGAAAAAGACTTGAAGGAACTCATTGATCAAGAAATCCCAAAGCCAGCTTGAACTAATGCACAAGAGTTGGCTGAGTGGAATAAGTGTGGCGAAGGTGAGACAGATCATCCTTGAGGAGTTCGAGACAAAATTGTCTCGAGTCTCCATGGGAAGAATACTCCATTTTCAATGTGGAAGACATTGAAGGACCTCTACCAGAACAGTAGCAACCATAGGAAATTGGCGCTCAAGGGTAATCTTTGAAGAATCAAGATGGAGAAGGGGGATACTATTTCCACATATCTAAACAAGCTCACCACTCGCAGAGATGAGCTTGGTAGTGTGGGAATAACTACTGTTGATGATGATATGGTGAGCCTCGCTCTCCTCGGCCTTCCAAAGAGTTGGAATAGCTACTAGGACTCTTTGAATGGAAAGGAGAAACTACCAGATTAGGAATGACTGTGGTCGGATCTTATGCAGGAGGAGATCACGAGGAGCACACGAGATGGTTCTTCATCCAAGAATGATGATGAAGAAAATCTGGCCTTAGCAAGTAAGGCAAAGAAAGGGAAGGGGAAGGATTCCCATTTATGAATTCTTCTCATGGAGGGAAGAAGGGTGACATGTCTAAAGTAAGATGCTTTAATTGTCACAAGATGGGACAATATGCGACTAATTTCCCATCAAAGAAGTCCAAGAAGGGATCCTCGAAAGGATCAGAAGGTGAGGCATTAGCCTCTTAGTTTGAAATAGACTTTACCCTCATTGCGTGCATGGTGTCATTGATGATGGGTTGTGTCTTATATCTTGATAGTGGGCCCTCATTCCACATGACCGATGATAAAAATTTATTCAGTGCCTTGGAGGAGAAATACCTCAAGATGCGCATAGAGATGGGTGACGACGGAAGGTATAGTGTTTCAGGAGTGGACATGGTTGCTTTTTAGAGGGAGCATGGAGCTCCTCTCACCTTAACAAATGTGATGTATGTGCCTAAACTGAAGAAGAACTTGCTATCGGTCATGATGTTGGAGGACAAAGGCTACGATGTTGTCTTCAGTAAAGGAAAGGTGTTCCTAAGACACATAGCCACGGGTTAGACCAAGAGGATATGGATTCGAGTGAAGAATCTCTATAAACTAGAGGTAGATGATTGTGCAGCGTTGAGTACGAAAGAAGAATTTGTGCAAAGCCAAGACATTGGCGAGTTGTGGCACAGGTGGTTGGGCCATTTGAATCATGGGGCTTTGAAGATAATGCAACAGATATCTACAGGACTTCCCAAAGGTAAACTTGATCAACTTGACACATGCAAAGGTTGTACCTTGGGAAATTACACCAATTCTTCCTTTCATGATCGAGATAGTTGAGTACAGGCTATCTTAGAGTGAGTTCATACTGATTTGTGTGGACTATTCTCGACACCATCCACAACGAAGAAAAGGTATTATGTGATTTTCATTGATGACTATTCTCGTAAATGTTGGATTTGTTTCATGCAGAAGAAGGACCAAACTTTCACAAATTTTTGTGAGTTCAAAGCTTTGGTCGAGAAAGAGTAAGGGAAGAATATCAAGGCCTTGAGAAGCGACAACAGTAGAGAATATGTCTCTTGAGAGTTTAAGGACTTGTGTGCAGTGGAAGGAATTAAACGAGAGTTGACGACACTTCATAACCCACAACAGAATGGGGTGGCCAAGAAGAAGAACAAAACTATTGTAGGGGTAGCACCGACAATGTTGCATGACCAAGGCCTACCAATTCACTTGTGGGCTAATGCATGCAACACAACAATCTATTAAAGAATAGAAGCACACATCACATACTTGGGATGAAGACAACAGAGGAAGCTTTCTCCGGTAAGAGACAAAATGTGGGTCACTTCAGGATCTTTGGTTGATTGGTATATTTCCATGTGACAAAGGATGAACGTAAGAAGCTTGAGCCGATGACAGAGTTGGGGATATTTGTGGGGTACAATGATACACCTCACAACTATCGGGTGTACTTTCCTACCAGTCGAAGGACAGTGGTTCGCAGAGATCTCAAGTTTGATCAGCAGAAGGCCATGCGAGTTTCCCTTGAGAGGGAACTCCAACTACAAATTGTGGAGGAACTGTTGGTTCCTAAGGAGGAGGAGCCTCAAACTGATGTGGAGTAGCCGCATGTAGAGGTTCCAGGAGTGGAGACATGCACTCAAGCAGAGTCTTCCAGAGATGGACGAAAGCACACAAGAGAAGCTAACAGATTGTTGGAGGATGCGAGAGAGAATGTGGGAGCACCATCTTCTCAGCGTAGACAGAGGAGGTCACCGAGGAGGTACACTAGATACATGGCCCTTGATGGGGAATGTATTGAGACCAAGCCATCGTCCTTTGAGGAAGCAGTGCAACAACCAATTTGGGTTGATATTATGGTGGAGGAGTATGACTCCATAGTTGGTAACAGTGTTTGGGACGTGGTTCCGAGACCAGAGAACAAGTCAGTTGTAAGTTCCCGTTGGCTTTAAAAGGTAAAGCAAGCTACTGATGGTAGTGTGGAGAAGCATAAGGCAAGATTTGTTGGCCGTGGCTTTTCATAGGTTGAGGGGATTGAATATGATGAGACTTTTTCTCCTGTTGCAAGGTACTCATCTATCATATCTATGTTGCCACTATCAGCACAGATGGGTTGGAAGATCCATTAGATGCATGTGAAGACTTCATTCCTCAATTGCCAGATTGAGGAAGAGGTGTACATAGAGTAGCTGGAAGGTTTTGAGACCTTTAATCGTGAGTCAGATGTGTGCCAACTCAAGAAAGTGTTGTACGGGCTGAAGCAAGAACCTCGTGCTTGGTACAGCATGATAGACAACTACTTCACTAGGTTGGACTTCACAAAGAGTGAAGCAGATGCGAACCTGTACCACATCGTGGTGAAAGGTAAGCTGTTGATCATCGTAATTTATGTTGATGATCTCATATTGACTGATGATGATCAGTTGATCGTGTCTTGCAAGGAGTACCTTGCAAGAGAATTCAAGATGAAAGAAATGGGTCTCATGCATTAATTCCTTGGCATGGAAGTGTGGCAAAAGGATGGGGAGTTGTTTGTGTCTTAGGGCAAGTATGCCAATGAGATACTCAGGAGATTCCACATAGAGAAGTGGAAGCCCATGCAAACTCCTCTAGTAGGTAACTGGAGGAAGGAGGTTACTATTTCAATAGAAGTGGTAGAGGCTACTGGGTACAGGAAGCTTGTGGGTTCAATGATGTACTTAATGAACACACGACCAGATTTGTGCTATGTGGTGAAAAAACTGAGTGAAGCGATGGTTCATCCTACCAAGATGTTTTGGAAGGTGGAAAATCATGTATTGTGATACCTCATAGGCACATCAAAGTATGGATTATGGTGCATATAGAAAGAAGGAGTGAAGCTACAGGGCTTCACTGATGCAGATTGAGTAGGGAGTCCATCAGATTGGAAGAGCACATCAAGAAGGATTTTCAACCTTGGGTCAGCGGTAGTTTCTTGGTACAGTAGGAAACATAGGTCAGTTGCACTCAGCTTGGCAGAGGCAGAATACATGGCTGCAAGTCAAGAAACATGTGAGGTCATCTGGATGCGGAAAATCCTAGTTGGTTTGTTTGATTAGAGGATGGATTCAATTGTGATCTATTGTGATAATCAGAGTTGTATCAAACTCCCTGAGAATCCAGTATTTCATGATAGGTCCAAGAACATCGACATCTGGTATCATCATCTCAGAGACTGTGTAGTGAGGAGGATCATGTTGTTGCAGTATATTTCGAAAGAGGAGAAAGATTATGACATTTTGACAAAGTCATTGTTAAAGTGTAAATTCGAGTTCCATAGAGACAGGATCGTGGTGGAAAATAATCCCTTTCTTGTTGAAAGGGAGTGTTGAAATATGGCAACAAGAATATTCCAATTTAATTTTTCCTTGAATTAAATTGTGAATTAAAATCGAATTTAGTCTTGACAGCTACTTGGAAATAATTAATTAATTTATTCTAAATTAATTAGTTGGAGAAATTCAAGTTAGAAGTCTTTCTGAAGTCATCCAAGAGTTATCCCTTAAATTAAGAAGATAAGATTGAGTTATATTTGAGTTGTAATTAGTTAACTCATTTTACTGAGTTAAGTCCAATTAAATTAGTTCCAAATTATTTGAGGAACTAATAGTGATTTAACAGTCAGTTGATACATTAATGCACTGAACTAGTGCTACTCCAGTTAACTAAAGATTCCCTCATAAAAAACTCATGCATGTCTATTTTGAGAAAGACCAAGTTGAGATTAATGTTCAAGGACAACGTACTATCAGTTGCATGTGTTTTATCATGGAGAAAACTCATGCATGAAGTCAAGGATTCATCCTTGAGGATTACATAGTTTTGAAGGCTAGTTTTTCCACTTGGTAATAAGCTAATCATCCACAAGGAACAACACAAGGAAATAGGAGCTTGGAGGGTAGAGAGGATGGCTGGAGAGAAACCAAGATTACCTGTGAGCATCTCTAAGGATTGTACTTAGAGCTGGCTAGCTGTGAGAGCTAAGGCTTTGTATAATTCCTATGTATTTCCACCATGTATGATAATACAATAGTGTGGGGTTTTTATCTGAGACTTTCCCCAAAGTATTTTCATGTGTATTGTGCCATTGATTCTTCTTCTCCTAGTTATATTGTTCAGCTCGATATTTAAGCTTCCACAAATTGATAGTAGAAGTAGGTTATAGTATTCTGCTTTGATTTATATTGCATTATCGGGTTAACCTATTATAGATTTTCTTCATGGTATCAGAGCTGTGAATAGAATACTAAGAAGAGAATTCAAGGTTTGAAGTTTGGGGTTGCAGGTGCAAATCGAATTCATATCATACTTCAAGGTTGTCCAATGGTTTTCTATGGCTTGAGACTCAAGTATGCATTGGAAGGTAACTCGAATTACATAACATGGAAAGATATAATGGAGGCTATATTAGAAGACAATGGCTTGAAGGAATCCATTGATTAAGAAATTCCAAAGCCAGCTTGAACTAATGCACAAGAGTTGGCTGAGTGGAAGAAGTGTGTGGCGAAGGTGAGACAGATCATCCTTGAGGGAGTTTGAGACCATAGTGTCTTGAGTATCCATGGGAAGGATACTCCATTTTCAGTGTGGAAAACATTGAAGGATCTCTACCAGAATAGTAGTGATCAAAGGAAATTGGTACTCAAGGATAAGATTTGAAGAATCAAGATGGAGAAGGGCGATACTATTTCCACATATTTGAACAAGCTCACCGCCTGCATAGATGATCTTGGTAGTGTGGGAATAACTACTACCAATGATGATATGGTGCGCCTCACTCTCCTTGGCCTTCCAAAGAGTTGGAATAGCTACTAGGACTCTGTGAATGGAAGGGAGAAATTGCCAGATTGGAAACAACTGTGGTTAGATCTTATGAAGGAGGAGATCAAGAGGAGCACACGAGATGGTTCTTCATCCAAGAATGATGATGAAGAAAATCTGGGCTTTGCAAGTAAGGCAAGGAAAGGGAAGGGGAAGGCTTCCCATTTCAAGTCAATTTTTTCTCATGGAGGGAAGAAGGGTGACATGTCTAAAGTAAGATGCTTTAATTGTCACAAGATGGGACATTACGTGACTAATTTCCCATCGAATAAGTCCAAGAAGGGATCCTCGGAAGGATTGGAAGGTGAGGCATTATCCTCTCAGTTCGAAATGGACTTTACCCTCACTACATGCTTGGTGTCATAAATGATGGGTTGTGTCTTGTATCTTGACAGTGGAGCCTCATTCCACATAACCGGTGATAAAAAATTTATTCAGTGCCTTGGAGGAGAAATACCTCAAGATGCGCATAGAGATGGGTGACGATGGAAGGTATACTGTTTCAGGAGTGGGCATGGTTGCTTTTCAGAGGGATCATGGAGCTCCTATCACCTTGACAGATGTGATGTATGTGCCTGGACTGAAGAAGAACTTGGTATCAGTTGCGATGTTGGAGGACAAAGGCTACGATGTTGTCTTTAGTAAAGGAAAGGTGTTCCTAAGACACATAGACAGGGTCAGACCAAGATGATAGGGATTTGGGTGAAGAATCTCTATAAACTGGAGGTAGATGATTGTGCAACATTGAGTGTGAAAGCAAAATTGGTGCAAAGCCAAGACATTGGCGAGTTGTGGCACAGGCGGTTGGGCCATTTGCATCATGTGGCTTTAAAGATAATGCAGCAGATATCTACAGGACTTCCCAAAGGTAAACTTGAGAAATTTGACACATGCAAAGGTTGTACCTTGGGAAATTACACCAAGTCTTCCTTTCATGATCGAGATAGTCAAGCAGAGGCTATCTTAGAGTGAGTTCATACTGATTTGTGTGGACCATTCTCGATGCCATCCACAACGAAGCAAAGGTATTATGTGATCTTCATTGATGACTATTCTTGTAAATGCTGGATTTATTTCATGTAGAATAAGGACCAAACTTTCACAAAGTTTTGTGAGTTCAAAGATTTGGTCAAGAAAGAGTCAAGGAAGAAGATCAAGGCCTTGAGAAGCGAAAATTGTGGAGAATATGTCTCTCAAGAGTTTAAGGACTTCTATGTAGCAGAAGGAATTAAATGAGAGTTGATGACACCTAATAACCCATAATAGAATGGGGTGGATGAGAGGAAGAAAAAAACTATTATAGGGGCAGCATGGGCAATGCTACATGACCAAGGCCTACCACTTCACTTGTGAGCTGAGGCATGCAACATAGCGGTCTATTTGCAGAACAGAAGCCCACATCGCATACTTGGGATGAAGACACCAAAGGAAGCTTTCTCTAGTAAGAGACCAGATGTGGGTCACTTCAGGATCTTTGGCTCATCAATATATTGCCATGTGACAAAGGATGCATGGAAGAAGCTTGAGCCGACAATAGAGTTAGGGATATTTGTGGGGTACACTGATACACCTCACAACTATTGGGTGTACTTGCCTACCAGTCAGAGGAAAATGGTTCGCAGAGATCTCAAGTTTTATGAGCAAAAGGCCATGCGAGTTTCCCTTGAGAGGGAGTTCCAACTATAGGCTATGGAGGAATTGTTGGTTCCTAAGGAGGAGAAGCCTCATACTGATGCAGAGCACCTACATGCAGAGGTTCCATGAGTGGAGACATCCACTCAAGCAGAGTCTTCCAGAGATGGATGGAAGTGCATGAGAGAAGATGACAAATTGTTGAAGGATGCGAGAGAGAATGTGGGAGCACCATCTTCTCAGCGCAGAAAGAGGAGGTCACCTGAGAGGTACACTGGATACATGGTCATTGTTGTGGAATGTGTTGAGATTGAGCCATCTTCCTTTGAGGAAGTAGTGCAACAACAGATTTTGGTTGATGCTATGGTGGAGGAGTATGACTCCATAGTTCATAATAGTGTTTGGGACGTGGTTCCAAGACCGGAGAACAAGTCAATTGTGAGTTCCCGTTGGCTTTACAAGGTAAAGCAAGTTGTTGATGGTAGTGTAGAGAAGCGTAAGGAAAGATTTGTTGCCCGTGGCTTTTCACAAGTCGAGGGGATTGACTATGATGAGACTTTTTCTCCTGTTTTAAGGTACTCATCTATCAGATCTATGTTGGCACTATCAGCATAGATGGGTTGAAAGATCTATCAGATGGATGTGAAGATTGCATTCCTCAATGGCTAGATTGAGGAAGAGGTGTACATAGAGAAACCAAAATTTTTTGAGACCTTTGATTGTGAGTCGTATGTGTGCCGACTCAAGAGAGAATTGTACGGGATGAAGCAAGCACCTTGTGCTTGGTAAACCAGGATAGACAACTACTTCACCAAGTTGGGCTTCATAAAGAGTGAAGCGGATGCGAACCTGTACCACATTGTGGTGAAAGGTAAGCTGTTGATCATCGTAATTTATGTTGATGACCTCATATTGACTGGTGATGATTAGTTGATCATGTCTTGCAAGGAGGACCTTGCAAGAGAATTTGAGATGAAAGACATGGGTCTCATGCATTACTTCCTTGGCATGGAAGTGTGGCATAAGGATGGGGAGTTGTTTGTGTCTCAGGGCAAGTATGCCAATGAGATACTCAATAGATTCCACATGGAGAAGTGCAAGCCCATGCAGACTCCTCTAGTAGGTAACTGGAGGAAGGAGGTTGCTACTTCAAGAGAAGTGGTAGAGGCTACTGGGTACAGGAAGCTTGTGGGTTCATTGATGTACTTAATGAACACACGACCAAATTTGTGCTATGCGATGAACCAACTGAGTCAAGCGATGGTTCAACCTACCAAGATGTTTTGGAATGCGGCATAACATGTATTGAGATACCTTAGAGGCACATCTCAATATGGATTATGGTACAGACAGACGAAGGGAGTGAAGCTATAGGGCTTCACTAATGTAGATTGGTCAGGGAGTCCATCAGATCGGAAGAGCACATCAGGAGGGATTTTCAACCTTGGGTCAGTGGCAGTTTCTTAGTACAACAGGAAATAGAGGTTCGTTGCACTCAGCTCGGCAGAGGCAGAATACATGGCTACAAGTCAGGAAGCATGTGAGGCCATCTGGATGTGGAAAATCCTAGTTGGTTTGTTTGATCAGAGGATGGATCAAACTGTGATCTATTGTGATAATCAGAGTTGTATCAAACTCTTTGAGAACCCAGTATTTCATGATAGGTCCAAGCACATCGACATCCAATATCATCATCTCAGAGACTGTGTAGGGCGGAGGATGATATTGCTGCAGTATATTTCGACAGAGGAGAAAGATGCTGACATTTTGACAAAGGAATTGTCAAAGTGTAAATTCGAGTTCCATAGAGACAGGATTGGGGTGGCAGATAATCCCTTTCTTGTTGAGAGGGAGTGTTGAAATATGGCAACAAGAATATTCCAATTTAATTTTTCCTTGAATTAAAGTGAATTAAAATCAAATTTAGTATTAACAACTACTTGGAAATAATTAATTAATTAATTTTAAATTAATTAGTTGGAGAAATTCAAGTTGGAAGTCTTTCTGAAGTCATGCAAGAGTTATCCCTTAAATTAAGGAGATAAGATTGAGTTATATTTGAGTTGTAATTAGTTAACTCGGTTTAATGAGTTAAGTCTAGTTAAATTAGTTCCAAACTGTTTGAGGAACTAATAGTGAGTTAACAGTCAGTTGATGCATTAATGCACTCAACTAGTGCTACTCCAAGTAACTAAAGATTCCCTCATAAAAAACTCATGCATGTCTATTCTGAGAAAGACACAGTTGATATTAATGTTCAAGGACATAGTACTATCAGTTGCATGTGTTTTCTCATGTAGAAAACTCATGCATGCAGTCAAGGATTCATCCTTGAGGATTGTGCAGTTTTGGAGGTTGGTTTTTCCACTTGGTAATAGGCTAATCGTCCACAAGGAACAACGCAAGGAAATAGGAGCTTGGAGGGTAGAGAGGAAGGCTGGAGAGAAGCCAAAATTTCTTGTGAGCATTTGTGAGGATTGTACTGAGAGCTGGCTAGCAGTGAGAGCTAAGGCTTTGTATAATTCCTATGTATTTCCACCATGTATGATAATACAATAGTGTGGAGTTTTTATCTGAGACTTTCTCCAAAGTATTTTCATGTGTATTGTGCCATTGATTCTTCTTCTTCTAGTTATATTATTCAGCTTGATCTTTAAAATCTCACAAATTGATAGTAGAAGTAGGTTATAATATTCTGCTTTGATTTATATTGCATTATCGGGTTAACCTATCACAGATTTTCTACACAGCAGCTCCTGCAAAACAATGAGAACTCTAGATAGTGTCATTTCAGTAGCAAGTATTCACATAAAATTTAAATGTTTTCTCCACAAGATTTTTTCTTATTTGATGCATCTATAGTTTCATAATTCCATTGGTTATATTCAAAACTAATAGTATAATGAAATGTCTTTCATTCCTTTTCTCGATAGAGCCCATTAGGTCTAAATGTTGAGCTTGAGAGATCTGATACCACTTGTAACAAACCCCCTTACCTAATTTGATAACTAGAGGTGGTTACTATGCTTACTTGACTCCCACTATAAAATTAGGAGAACACTTGTGATAAACCCCTTTATTTGCCTTGATAACTAGAGGTTGTTATTATGCTAACCTGACTCCCACCATACACTAATGAGAATATGGTCTAAAAATTTTCATTTTCATTTTTTTAAAACTAAAAATGAGCAATGTCAAGATGTTTACATCGCCAAGACCTTTCTGGTGACATAAGATTTCACCCCAATCAAACTATGGAAGAACATTTTTGGTCAATTTAAAGTTTCTTCATTTCATTATGCAATGAGGCCTTACCATGCCATGTGGCACCCACATGGCATACTGCTCTAGTGCCACTATATTGCTATGATACCCTAGTTCGTCAAATAATAGGATCAAGTGGCATGTGCCATGAAAGAGCTCCTAACTCCTACCACTAAGGTGTACATGTCATTCACATCATAAAGGTGACACCTCGATGAAGCTTCTTCATAACTAATGGCATTCAACTATAGTTATAACATGTAGTAAACCTACACACACACACACACACACACACATATATATACTCCTTTCCACCTGTAAATTGGCCTCCGTGGTCTCCACTTACCATATACATATCTATATATAATTGCATGTAGACATTATGACCATTCATATAGTCCAAGTTTAAATGACCCATCTGTTAATCCGATGATAGCAAGGGGATGTGAATGTGATGATTAAGATTTTATTGTAGACATCACAGTGGATATCTATACACACTCGATACATTCCAACACTAGGTCACTTTCACCATATGCCCTTTCTTCTTTGCAATATGTATTATGAGGGATAAGCCCCTCCCAATGAGGGTTTTGTCGCTTATCAATTCACTATATAACCACAATTCTTAACCTTTCAATGACTTGGTGTTAGCTCCTAATACCTCCTCCAGGTCACATGATTTTCATGCAACCGAGGGAAACATTCCAAAGGGCCTAACCTCCTGTGCGAGTGCAACCTTGTTTCCACAGTGCATAATGAAATGGCTCTTGGGCCTTCATTATGAATTTAGTCCATGAATAGCTCAGTTCTCTTGGATCTACTTAGAGTAATGTGCATATATATGTGTGTGTGTGTATCACCATATGCAGAGAATTTGGGTGTGTTTTCCCATACATGAACATACTCAGTACAAAGTTGAAGTGTCAGAACTATAGAATACACTCAGGCTTGTAGGTTACTATTGGGCAATGTTGAATTTTTATGACCAGGCTGGTCTCTACAACATTTAACTCTCCATGCCAACCTTATGCCTCATTACTCTATATTGTAACTTATCCAGCCTTACAACCATTTCAACCTATTTAATTTATATTTTTTCTAAATGCTTGTGGGTTACTTATATCAGGTATCAATGTGGTATGATAGGTATGACACCCCACAGGGGTTGTTTATTACACACACACACAATGGGGTTTATTACACATTTCATGCTTCCTGTGCACTAGAGATTTCATGTAAAGACTTGTATGGACTACTATACATATGACATTTTTCCCAGTAAGATATTTCCTTTCATAACTACACACAAGACGAGCTATTCATACTTCTTATGGGATCAATGGAATTATTTGGATTTCATGTAACTGTTCAAGAACAATTAGTAGAACCCCACACACACTCATATATATATTTTTCCCTGCAACCAAGGAATAACTACATATACAATATGGTCAACCTCTTAATAAATGGGATGCATTTATGTGACATATGCATTAAAGGTAGTTTCTTAATTATGATTCCTATTCTTTTAACAGTGTAAACACAACATGTGATATTTCACACTAGAGCATCCTTATTAAATAGAGATATGAGTTATGGACTACAACATTACCTTCTACCACATAGTGATATATTAATGAAAACCTTCCTATCTTGAATAGTGCCATATCCACATTAAATTATTGGGTTTAACTAGACCCAATTTTCCATACACACATATGGTTCTTGATTTCAATTCTCAGGTTTATATTGTATTGTTTCAAATGTGGAGGAACATAGTTATATACATGGCAATCAACTCATATTTGAGCACTTTCTAGCCCAAAATTTTATATTTAATTCAACAAGCCATGATAGTGATTCACACATAGGGATGAGTAATAGTTTTGTAACTAGTTCCTCAACATATTTTCATCACACACACAATATACAGGCAATTGTAGTATTAAGGGAAATTTCAACAACCATTTATTCATTGTACATGTATTCTACAATACTTATTAGTATTCAAACTCCTCATAGCTAATGGTCACATCGACATATCTCTACCCTTGAAACAATCGGTCATACCTTGTGTTGATGCTAACAAGAGTCATGATAATTTTATGCAAGTAGTGAAAATCACATAGAGACATATTGTTAATCTAGCACATAAGATCTGCTAGAGTCCTTCTACTTCCCATTATTTTGCATCCTAGTAATATGAGAAACTTGTTCAACTGCAAGAAACTAGAGCATTAATACTCATATTCATGAACAATTCGAGTGATTCATTTAATAACACAACATTAAAAGTTAGTTCAAGTTTTAACCATATTAAACCACCCACATAAAGTGTTTTGCACCACATCTTCAACACAAATAAATAACTCTGTAACATGACATAGAAATCCTTCATACTCTCAACATCAACCTGAAAACTATCAACTTAAAGCCATATTAACCATATGAGAAAACCATGTTTAAGAATTCAGTGAGCAGAACATTAGGCTAATAAACACGATAAGAAATTGATGGCATATGTTAAAAAAAGGGGTAAATACTTATCCTAAAGTGTAGAATGGGAAACTGAGTCAGGGAATACAACTCTCCACCCAATAATAGATTGGGCTGCATAGTGGAATTTCTTGCAGCCAATCACCCTTGAGCTAGATTCTAGAGCTTGGAGGGGAGAATTTTCTCAAGGGATTAACCCAATATTGCTAGTTGGAATAGGGACTCCAGAGGTCCAACCCCCTCCACCCACCAACTAAATCACAACAATGAGGTTATGCACAAGGAATTTAAGAGGTCTATCACCTCTACCAACAACTAACAATGGAGTCAATAACCCTCTATCACTGGTGAAGCAAGGAAACCTCGTTCATTGGTTCACCTGAACTATTATGCTCAATTTCCTTCTTCTCACTATTGTTTCTCCTAATTTCCTTTAGACCTTGAAATGGTTCTTCTACACTTGTGACTACTTACTCGATAGAGTCAAATATTTCTTGAAGCCACTACAAAGCACATACTTGGGAAAGCTCCTTTCCATTGCTCACTCCAACAATGCATGAAATGACTGAGTAGGTCACTAATTGAGCCCTTCTACGCTCCAAATTGTGCTCTTCGTCAACCAAAATACCAAATGTCTTCTACCTCATCTATATCCTCCCTTCTCTCTCTCCTTATTAGCTGTGGTGCTACATCACTCAAGCGAAACAAAGCATTTTGAAATTCCTTGTATGGTTTCTCTTGAATACCAACAAAAAGCGTGATGTGAGAGTGGAAATTGACAACCAAGTGGGATATAAGTTTGGCGTCTATAACTGCATTGTGCAAAGAGATTATCCACTCCAAAAATTTCCTTTTGGAGTATCCTAGCCTTGCAATAACATTTCTAGAGGAAGAGGAAGGATTTGTAGCGGTTGATGATGAAGTCCATGACCTTGCCGCTCTTCTGAACAATACCCAAATGCTTGGGATGTCCTTAGCCTCCTCAAAATGCATACCTCAAAATTATTCCAAAATGAGACCATGCTCCCCCTTTTGCACTGTGATTATTGATTCGAAAAGAGGATCATGGTAGGTTTCATGTGTTTGATCCACTATTGTGTTGTGTTCCCATCACTCATTTTCTACTTGCTTGGCTAGGATTTCTCCAACATGTGAGACCTGCCAATTGCACCCCTACCTCCTAGATTTTTTTTCCTTTCCGTTATCAACTATTACCACAGGTGACCAACAATATCTATGTGCTCCTTATCACCACTTTGTACCTTACTGTGTGGCCATATCTCTATTACTTTTCTTTCCTTATTTACTCGCCTACAATTACAAAGAGGCATGTTCTTTGTCCTCATTTACATCTATTGTTTATGCTGCTTGTACCTTCTGCACACCTGTCAGCCTCCGTGATTTCCAGCAAGCTAGTCAACATCCCAAGTAACATTCCACCTCCACCTCAGCTCTTGAATCCATGTCCCAAACTCAACCCATTAAATTTACAATGCTTAAAATAAGTGGGAAATGTGATCGGGGTTATTACATTCTAACATGGATATAAACTAATCAAAATGAAGGATGATATGAAGACCACATGAAGACTAGTATCAAGGATATGTTAAGCTCCATTGGCACATACACCATATCATTGCTACAAATAAGGTGTTCTCAATATATCCATCATTCATCCTACTTATTCACCATGGTATGACTATTAATATTACAATTTTTTGAGCCTAACAACCCACCCATGTTGAAGTTAAAATTTATATTTATTTATGTAGTGAATTTTAAGCTTTTCATGATACTATTACTACTAAAATACGACCTTAACCCATTTTTTCCTTCACAAGCTTTTCATAACTTCCTACCCCATCTACCCCTTACTCACGAATAAAGTTACTCATCTCACTTACATGTTGAGTCACCTCAATGTACTTCTCCTTTGCCAAATAAATTCTTGCTTGATAGTGAAATTTTTTCATCTATGATTCTTCAAATTATTTTTTTCTATGCTTGAGTTGGAAGATGTGGGATTCCTTAAGGACCTCCTTCCAAAAATATTGTCCCATCAATATCAAAACCTTATCCATATCTAGATTAGAGATATCTTATTGTTCCTTAAGACTTGCATACATCAATGCTATGCCTCCTCATTGTTAATAGTGTGAATTCATCAATATCTCCCGATTGATAGATTATGCAGGTGAATCAACTTCAACACATCTATTCGTACATGTCATGATGTATTGTGGTATCTTGATGCTCATTTTCATTAATGGTGAGTTGTCTCACATTGGTTAACACTATTTATTAATGATTGATAACCCAATGAATTTTTCCCTTGTTTGAATTCAACACATTCATTCACATAGATAGAATTGTACCACATATTTGGATACAATTGAAGACATTATGGTTTCATATCACTAACAACAGTTCATAGCTCTTAGATATTTTTCCAAATAAAAAGTTTTCCTTTCATTTACATGTTGTTTGAAATTTACTACTTGAAAGTTGTTCTACACGTCTAGGACATGGTTTGGCTCCTATTTCATGCCCATATAACTCAAACAAGGTGCTTGAAAGAACTTGGTCAAATGAAAAGTAAACAATTTTCAGTTCCTGTAGTGGTTATTCCTTTCATTTACATGTGGTTTGAAAAACGTGAGAAATGTTTATTTAAGATGAAGGGTGTACGATTGTATTGGTTTAAGGATTTGTGCAAAGAGAAACCAAGTTTTTACGTGAGCATTAAAGACACATGTGGCCAACCTTGAATGAGCAATGGATTTTTTTTCAATTATTTCCCGATCACAGGGATTATGGGTTCTGCTAAGAGGAATATGTGTATTTTCTACAACATTGTTTTTGAAAAATTGGTATCTAGCTAATGGGACAAAGATGAAAATCATAGGAAAAGGAAAGAAGAACACTTATTATAGGATTGCAATCTCATGATTATTTTATAGATTAGAATTTCCAAAAAAAAACTCACAAAGAAGACAATGTTGTCTTGAAAGTTGTAGATTTCAAAGCTCTTCAAAGTCTATGGGCTATCTCTTAAATGCATAAAGGTTTCCATATACATTTTTGTTGAAGAGAGGAATGTTATGAATTTTCTTATCTATTTGATCACATCTATCCAATAACCATACTAGAGCTGCAAATCATTTTGATGAAGTTGCTTCCACAATAATTTGCTATTGATATAGGGAATTTAGCACCTCATTGGTTTGCATATGAGCACAAATCCATATTCAAATTTGGTGGTTAGAGGAGGTTTTACTTGTAGAATACATGCTTTGGTACATCTTATATCACAACAAATTTAAATTGGGCTAAAGTTAAAAGCAGGTTTCTGTAGCTACTAAAATTCTTATAGCTAACAATTTTAGAAAAGCCAAAACAATTTTCCAGGGCATTTTTTTCACATCATTTGCAAACATATGAGGTCAAATTAAAAAATTATGAGAGATGGGTTTTGTGCAGAATATAACCATTTTAGTAAAGCACGGAAAAATTATTATAAAATTCACATTTGTGAAATATATAGGGCAAGTTTTTAAGGCAGATTTCTACTTTTCACCACAGTACACAAATAAAACTAGAATTCAATATATTTGCATAACAACCTCTTTTCTTCGTCAACATGAAAATATGAAGGTACATTATGGTAAAGAAGGTAAAAATACACCGTATCTCTTTTTAAGCACTCTATTTGGATTTAAAATGAGTTTTTGCAACTTGGCCAAAATAGAAGATAAAATGGGGTGGAAATTGATTTGGCAATATTTTTCAAATTGTGAACCTGTTGGCCATGCAATTTGAAGCATAAATGCATAATTGTATGATGAATAAATACGATAAATTTCAAGTAGTTCTAGTTCACATTTTTCAAAAAATTGGTCGTCATCGCCTATAACCATTTCTCATTTTTTTGCACATTTGTGCCTCTGTTGGATGAGAATTGTTGCAAGCTTTTGCATAATGGTAATGGAAATAACCTTACCATATTCCATGCAAAATTGATTTGCAGTTTGAGAGATGATGACTAGACAAGTCTGCTGCAGGAAGTTAGTTTCTAGAATTGGGCGACTTCATAAATTTTATTCAAGGATTGGTATGTCTTAACATGTTCTTCCAATGGATGGGTACATTCAAATAATGATGAGACTGTATTTTCAAGCAGCTTTGTATATTATTTTTATGTCTATTTGCACAAACTATTGGGTTATAAATGCATGTGCATGGGCTTGTTTTTCAAGCATGAGATTATATGTTGCAAAAAATAGAAGAGTAAAAGGTGTAGTGCTGCCACATAAGGATCAACGCTCACAAACTTTGTGGTTTCCACATAGGAACCAACCACATGAAACTCATATGCTACTAAGATACTTTTTATATAAAGAAGATTCATTCACACATTTCAGTTGGGGAAATGTTGGGTCACCAAAATGGCATATTTTTACAAACCTTTTCCTTGATTTTTAACCATTTTCCACTTGCTTGTAACCTTGAATTAAGACCATTTTAATGATATATGCGGGATTAGGTTTTATATTTTCCAATGCATTTATTTTAGTACTTTGAATTTGTAATTAAATATTAGAAAAATATCATGTTTTCACTTATATTTTAAAGTTGGAAGAGTTTGGTGATGACTATAAAAAATGCAGGTTTTGTAGCAATGCAGATTTTTACGGCTTAGCCCGAAATTCAAATTTCCCCTTCAACTCTCGAAGATTTGGGAGGATCACTCAAGTAATTTTTGGATGATGAAGAATCATGGAAGATATGTTATCAAATATTTTAGAGAGATTTATGAAAAGATCTTTAGATATATTACGTTCTAGTTATTGGCGATTGATTGTAACCACATAAGGAATTTGTGGATAAAGGAGAGATTCATGTTTTTTAATTTATTATTGGTTATGTTATTTTTTCTTGTACCAATAAGAGTTCCTTATCAATTTAAAAGGGAGGGGTCTTGGAGCATATGTCCATATTATGTTGGAATAAACAAAAATTCTTAACTTTATCTTCATATAGTTTGATTTAAGTTTATGATGTTATAGTTTAGTTTGCTATCATGAATTCTTAGGAGACATAGCTCACTCCATGAGAACATTGTGATTTTTAATCCATGCAATTTGATTTCATAGTCAATCTTTCATTTGATGTAAGTGTGATATGTTTATTTTTTTGCAATGAATTTCCTTTTGTCTTGAATTTTGAAGATGAACACCAGAGGTCAAGATAAGTTCTCATGAGCTTAAAAATATATCTTCAAACGAATTACACTAGTAGAATTTCATGCTCAAGTTAGATATATAGTTTGATACATTCATAAATCATTGACCTACTTGATCTCTGTAGTATATCTTCTTAATTAGTTGAAATTAAGTCTTAGTTGCTAGTTCCTACACATATTGTGTTTATGTTTCACAAGGTTACAAATAATGGTCGATAATTTAATGAAGGAATTCAAATACAATTAAATTTTATAAAAATAACAAAACATGGTTTCTAGCACAATACACTATGGATCCATGAAAAGAAATTAAAAAACATGGCCAAAAATGAATACATTGTGAATCCATGCCATCAACAAGTAAATCTTTCCCCAAGAAGATACAATGTGGATCCATGTCACAATATACATAATAAAGACATTGGACACAAAGTAGAGGTCAAATTAGTCTTCAAGGTACATAATATAGTGAAATACTCCATCACAAATTAGGATGGGTAGCATAAATGAGTGATATGTCCCCAAGCCCAAGGCCTTCACCCTAAACTTGATGGAACATATATGCTTCAAACAAATAGATGAGCTGATATCGAGCACTACAGAAACCATTTGAGTACTGTGATCTAGGTAGATGTTGGTGGTGACTTGCCGATCCCACTTGGACCACCACAACTATCTTGTTCAGTTTTTCAGTTTCCTTAATTGTAGCACAATTTACTATTTTTGGCAGTTTTTTTGGGTCCTGAACTTCTAGAGCCGTTTTGAGGCCCTAAAAAACGTTTTTTGGGAAAACAAGGACCAAAATTGGGATAGAAACTAATGTTAATCATTCAAAAGTTGCAGTCATCGGATAAATCTTTTTAACGAGGTATTGTATGCATCAAACGGAGATTGTATGCCAAAATTACGACCCTGGGAAGTTGATATACTAATTTACCCAAACGGGGCCCATAGTTTGGCGCTTCATCTCCTAGGGTTAGATTTTTGGATGTTTAAGGTTTTCCACTGTTTCTCAACAATAAATAGGCCTTCGAGCCTCATTTTAACATAGTTCAGAGGAATGTAGCCACCACATCTCTTCTCAGAGATAAGTTACCAACACCCGAGCTAGTTTGTTTCCATTTCTGTTTGTAAGCATATTTTAGTATTTTACAGTAATGAAATGAAGTATTATTTCTGTTGCATCTCTGTTTTATGGTTATCTCTTTAATTTGTTTCATTTCTATTTAAATCCAGATCAGTGGTATCAAAGCAGTCTTCTTATTCTTTGTTTATCTTTGCATGTCCCCAATGAGGTCAGGATATAAGGAGTTAGGGTTTGAACTGGTCGAACCTTTTCAAAACTAGCCTTGCAAATCCTGATGGCCTCCCATGGAGGATGAAAAGGAAGATGAGGGAGGCAGGGGATACTATCAAAATATTGCTCGAAGAAGCCCTAAAGCGACAAAGGCACGTGATGATAGACAACTTTGCCCAGATCCTTTAACGGCTACCTAGGGCCAACACATCTAGCAGCTACTCTGGAAACGCCACATTGTTTAAGGTACAAGTTAACTTTAACATCCCCATATTCAAGGGTCAGATAGATGTTGATGCCATAGATAAATGGTTGAATATGTTAGAAGGGTATTTTCATGTTCATGATTTTTCCAACAGGGAAAAGATTACTTTTTCTCTTCTCAAAGCTACTCCCCACGTCAAGCAATGGTGGGAAACCTACTGCGAGCAGAAGGATGAAAGTACGACCTCACTGTTTTTAGCCACACTGACTTGGAATTCATTTCGGGATGCCATCAAGGAGTAGTACTACCCTGTCGAAAACTATGAGGATAATACATAAAGTGGACCACGCTACGGTAGGGAAGGGACCAAGATGTGCCGAATTTACCAATATTTTTCATACCGTTCACATAAAGTTGGGTATAAGGGATTCTGAGTGGCATTTGGGACTCAAATACTGTGGCTACCTACAAAGATACATCTAGGACGAGATAAAGTTCCTGGACATATCCTTGCTCGGAACAACTTACCGATATGTTGTTAAGATTGAGCAAAAGTTTAAACAGAAGAAGCGAGACTTTGGATCTGTTAGTGTCAGTCTATGCAGCCTTCCTTCAGTGATCAAACATGCTCTTACAAAGTGATTTTAAGGTGTCAAGGTCAAATTTTGTCATTTCAATAAGTCTTCAAGCAAAATTTGGTCACTAGGCATTACGTCTAGCGTTTGTTTTCACTCTTTTCAAAATTGTCCAAATGTCGGTCCATGTCACCATTAAGATGAGTGTACCATTATTCAGAGGGTTTTCATCATCATGTCAAGTTCCATTCGATCATTTCACACCTTGTTCATGCTTCAGTTGTGCCTTGGTAAGGTCCATTTCCCTCTCCTAGGGTTTTGGAGGTAATTTCTCTTGGATGGTCAAATCATTAGCAAAAGTTGTATCCAGATGTTCATACACCTTCCCCTATCCTTTATGTACCTTATTAAACACTTCCCATCACTGATATTCCCCAAATTCCTCATTTTTCCACAAACCCTAGTTTCTTGCTACAACCTGGCAATTTTCTAGGTTGGGCTTGTGTTTTGCCCTTTTCGACCCCTTCCCCTCACTCGATCTTCGAGATTCCACTTTTCCCTACTTCCTAACATCCCTCCCTACTTCCAAAAATTTCCCCAAGAATTTAGAAGCCCCTTATCCCCTTCATTTCGCTTCATTTCGACAAAATCCCTTGTTTCACACATCGGGATAAGTTTTACGCAAATGATGTTTCTGAGCAATAAAAGATGAATTTGGGGAAACTGAGAGAGGTTTTTGTCCACAATAGGCCAAGGAAGAAAAATATCCTTCACTTTTTACACAGGTATAATGGTTTTGGATAAATTTCAAAAATACAATCGCCTCGGGAGAATTGATGGAGCTCTGAAGTGACCTTGGGAAAATCAATCTTTCTCCTAGCTTGGTTAGCCAAATAACTTTCTTGATAAGTCAACGGCTAACTAGACAACAATATATTTCCAATGAGCTATCATGAGCTCAATTTGGAATTGAGGAAGGCATTCAAAAGTTGACTGCAACAGCACTCTGCCTTGAGGCAGCCTCATTTGGCACATTTTGACCAGTCTTGGGGATTTGATTTTTGACAAGGCAAATGAACTCCAAATTGAAAAATTCCAATTGCAGTGGAAAGCAGACTTAGAGACCTTTCCAACAAGATATCCTGCACCCAATTTCAACACCAGGAAGGTCTCCAAACGCCTCTTACAAAATGCATTACGCGTTGGGTCTATGCGCTACACATACAGGTGTGTGCTATGCACTGGGCCTCACTGGCCAGTGTAAAAAAACAAAGGCGCTACGCATACAGGTGTACGCTATGCATTGGGTTCAGGCGCTATGCACTCAATCATAGCCCCAAAAATTTTTTTGTTAATGCGACCAGATCTTTCCAAATCGACTCCAAAGCTTGCAAGTAGGTTTTTCATGGCTGCTCAGTCAATTTTAAAATGTTTGTACTGTGTTTAAGGTGGGAAATTTGATGTGTTGGGTGTAGAAAAGTGAAACCCTATGCACATACCAAAATCGTTCCTTAGGGTTTTTAAAGACATGTGGGTGGCTTGGTGAAGATTTTCCCATTCTCCATTGGTGAAATACAGTCCCACACTCATTTGTAAAGTTTTAGCCAACATTGCAAAGGGTGCACATTACACTTTTTGCTCTTTTGTCAAATTCCCTTGTGATCAAAGTAGTGACTATTTTATGCCAATCTACTTAAACAGAGATATTACCACTGTGGCTTGTTTCCTATGATGCTTTGGTACACATGTAACATGTTTAGGTTTTGAGCATACATTGAACTTTTGATTTCACTACACCTATATCAACATACATATTGTAGACATCTTGTTTTCAAAGCCATGTCAGAACAGATTCAGTTTATAAGCAGGAGGTAGAGGTTAACCGAGAGTTTTGGCTTGAGAGGGTCAACATCCACTTAGAGAAGTTACTGGCAAAGGCCAATGGAGACAAATACATGCTCTGTCACATGAAACATCACTATTGGGCTCGCATGCATGTTTGCAAAGCGAAAATGAAGATCCTAAAGAGGCGTTTGAGTAAAGTGCTAAAACAACGGAAAAAATCCGATCCACTCCAAATTTTGGCCGAGGCTTCATTGGCAGGGCACAAAACATGATAGAGGGTCTTCACTCTGAATTTGAGCAAATTCAGAGAAAAATTTGTCATTTTGAAATTTTTGGCTTGCAAAACAGGCTTTTTGGCTCAACGCGTAGCGCGCAGCACGCAACCCATAAGATTGGGAGCTCCAAATCACAAATGGCTTGTAGTTTTGGATTTTTCATGATGAATTATACATGCTCAACTATTTACAAAGCATTTCATCAAGTTCTGGGTGACCAAAAGGTTCAAAAACATCATGAAAATCACCTGCCACCTTTTCTAACAGCAGCAAGTACCTCTGGGAGAATACAGTTTTGAGGGGGCAAAGGAGCTTCAAATTGAAAACTTCTACTTGGGTTGGAAATTATACATCCAGGGCTTTCCAACGAGATATCATGAGCTCAATTTGGATGTCGGGAAGTGCCCTAAAAACAAGCTGAAATGTGCACTATGCATAGGGATCACGGGCGCTACGCATATAGTTTTTGGTCCAGTTTTCATTCTTTAGCTCAGATTTCGGCCAGTTATGACTAGTTTCACCTCTTGATGTGATTTTTGACCTAGCTTGATGTAATTAATGAAACATGATTTTATTTTGACACTTATTTACTTGTTCTAGAAGATTCATTCACTAAAAGGTGAAAACTTAATGAATGAATTGGTTTCCTAACTTATAGAGGCAAGTTGTTTTGACTGCCTAGATTGTAGTGCTTTGTTTAGAGTTGGTTGAAACAGCTCCTAGGATGATGAGCTCGACCCCTAGAGGCAAGGAAATGGGTTAGGATGGTCTATATGATGTAATTTCTCAATCATTTTCAAAGGTTTGGAGAGGTTGGACTCTTGGGAATAGCTTGACACTCTATTGTACATATTTTATCTGCATTTTTGGCAAAGGAAAGACCAGGGTTTTGCAGCACTATTTGGGATTCATGGGCTTTATGTGTTGATGGTGTGCTTCTTTCATATTTGTAAGTTGTTTATGTATCACTTTCTTCTTCTTTCTTTTTACAATTAAACAAATGAAGTTTTAGGTTAGAATCCATAATTTGCTATGCTCTACCTTAGTTTGTTTAATTTTCCATGTTTTCATCTGTTTAGGGAGAATCTTTGAAATTTTTATTTGCTCTTCTTAACCTCTCAGCAGTCAGAATATATTCAATTCAATCACTTTAAGGCATCAAACAATCGCCTATCTTTCCCCAAGTAGACTCTGCAAAAAACTGTGCCTATCCCCACACCCAAAATTGCCTTTCCTTGAATTCAACAAAACCTCAAAAAAATCAATATTCAAAGTCCTTGTACTTCATACCTAGCCTAAAATTAGTCATCAATTTAGTCATCTCGAGCCCTTATTGATTACCTTTTGCCAGATTGACTCGGAGAGAGCCCTCTCCTATCCTCGTAGGGCTAGCTACGAGGCTGAGCGTGGTTTGATGTAGCCTTGAGTTTTACCTTATTTCAGCCTAAGGTAGATTTGAGCGCTAACATAGTGGCGACCATACTGGGGAAGAAATGGTTTGCTTGTTAGTGTTATTTGATTTATAGCTACAGACGAAGTCTGAAGTCACACCAGGTAACCTTCGAACTGCACATTTCTCTGCAAGTGCATAGTAGATAAACGTTGCTTCAGTCGATCTCTGGTGTAGCTTGTAATTGTAACACTTAACTTATAAATTGCCCTAGTACGTGTATCAAGTTCAGATCTGATGGTTGATGGTGAACAACGATCAAACATAAGAAGGCTGAGATCATTCACTTGGTGACTCCATTCACTGAAAAATCCCGAAATCGATGCTTCATGGTGACTTCACTGTAGGGAGATCAGTAGCTATGAGATTCTCAAGATGGACCGAATCATGAGAAGATACACTCCCATGAGCCGAGATCACATTCCAGGTTTTCCGAATAAGATGCCCAAGGTAGATTGGTCAAGGAATCTGCCTACGTTTAACAATGATGGTAAGAAAGATGCTGCTTTACATCTGGTTAGATTTCATATGCATATTCGTAAGTTGAAAGTGGATTTTCGTGAAGATTGCTTGATGAAGATATTCCTGGCCACTCTCGAAGATGAAGCCCAATCTTGGTATGAAAATTTGCCGCTGGCCTGTATTTACTGTTTAAAGGATTTTTATGCTCTGTTCATTGAAAGATATCAAGTATCTTAACCATCATTTAAATTAGTTCATGACTGTTGAAAACATGCTTCTAATTTTATTGAAAGCCTTGAGAAATATTATGAAGATGATAATTTCATGGATGATGAGATCGTGGAAACCCTATATGAAAATCCATTTCAGCAGCATAGAGACGATCATGAAAATTTGCAGCAGGATCAAGATTTTAGTGTGGTAGAAGATGAAGGAATTTTGCATCTTGACAGTGAACAGGAATTATATGAAATGGATCAGCAGTATGAGGAAAGTTTGTATACTCCTTCACTTGAAATCAATGAAGACAATCATTGTTTGAGCAAAAGAAAACAAAAGGTATTGTCTCCTTTGTCTAAAGATGAGATAGATCTACTTCTGAAAGGTCATGTTACAATCCAAGATAAAGCAGATTTGCAGTGCACACATGGTCAAGAAAGTGTTGGTGAAATATCTTCCTCTTTTGAAAATGATGACGGTCTTGTAATAAGTTTTATAGATCAGCAAACAGATAATATTTTCTTTCACAAAAATGATAAGGCTGTCATGTTTGATAATCTTGAATATTGTTTTTTGTTTAAGAATGACCTAGACCATGAAGATGAGGAGTATGAGCTTGAGAGAGACAATATGCCAGGATTTCTCATGGTTAAGGAACCTACAGCTAACACTCAAATGGCAGAAGCACATACTTCTCTGTGCATTCCTATTCCTCAGAAATCAATTGTTCTTTTAGATCAGAATGAAGGGAGTACTTGTATTTTTGCTACTGGATCTCAAGACAAGATAGTGTTTCAGGATTATCAAGATCCCTTCAGCATCCTTTTGCAAGCACTAGAGAAGATAAATGTTGCCTGGTTCATTATCATAAGCCTTGGTTTCAGTGGTTATTGTGAGTTTCCTACATGTACATCGTTCCGCCTGCTCGAGAAAAGTGAGAGCAGAAATTTGGTATGTAGCCATCTATTGGATTGGTTACATTGGAAATCTCATTACACATGATTTGTACATATTTCATGCAGGTGGTTGTCATCATGATTCCAAATCTTGATGGATTTCTTCCTTTTTCCAAAAGCTTTGTAAAGTCTTGTTTTAGGTCAGTCATGAGTCATTTGTGTTTGGTCTGTTGAGTCAGTTTTTTTCAAGTTATTTCAGTTTGCCATCGAGTCGGTTTGAGTCAAGTTTCAATCAGTTTTCAGTCAAGTTTTCACTCAATAAATGTGTCAAAGGTTTTTTGTTATCCGTTCAAATAATGACTCCATCGCCCAATGGATAAGGCACAGGTCTTCTCTCCCAAAGATCTGCCGTTCTTGGCACCTCTAAGGAGCTACCATCCCCATTGGAGCCAATGTTAGTGTCAGTCTTTGTAGCCTTCCTTCAGTGATCAAAAATGCTCTTACAAAGTGATTTTAAGGTGTCAAGGTCAAATTTTGTCATTTCGATAAGTCTTCAAGCAAAATTTGGTCACTAGGCATTAGGTCTAGGGTTTGTTTTCACTCTTTTCAAAATTGTCCAAATGTCGGTCCATGTCACCATTCAGCTGAGTGTACCATTATTCAGAGGGTTTTCATCATCATGTCAAGTTCCATTCGATCATTTCACACCTTGTTCATGCTTCAGTTGCGCCTTGGTAGGGTCCATTTCCCTCTCCTAGGGTTTTGGAGGTAATTCCTGTTGGATGGTCAAATCATTAGCAAAACTTGTATCCAGATGTTCATACACCTTCCCCTATCCTTCATGTACCTTATTAAACACTTCCCATCACTGAGATTCCCCAAATTCCTCATTTTTTCCACAAACCCTAGTTTCTTGCTACAACCTGGTAATTTTCTAGGTTGGGCCTGTGTTTATCCCTTTTGGACCCCTTCCCCTCACTCGATCTCCGAGATTCCACTTTCCCCTACTTCCTACCATCCCTCCCTAATTCAAAAAATTTCCCTAAGAATTTAGAAGCCCCTTATCCACTTCATTTTGACAAAATCCCTTGTTTCACACATCCGGATAAGTTTTACTCAAATGATGTTTCTGAGCAATCAAAGATGAATTTTGGAAACCTAAGAGAGATTTTTTTCCACAACAGGCTAAGGAAGAAAAACCTCCTTCACGTTTTACACAGGTATAATGGTTTTGGATAAATGTCAAAAATACAATCACCTCAGGAGAATTGATGGAGCTCTGAAGTGACCTTGGGAAAATCAATCTTTCTCCTAGCTTGGTTGGCCAAATAACTTTCTTGATAAGTCAAAGGATAAATAGACAAAAATATCTTTCCAGTGCGCTATCATGAGCTCAATTTGGAATTGAGGAAGGCATTCAAACGTTGACTGCAACAGCACTCTGCCTTGAGGCAGCCTCATTTGGCACATTTTGACTAGTCTTGGGTGATTTGATTTTTCAAGGCAAATGAACTTCAAATTGAAAAATTCTAGTTTTAATGGAAAGTAGACTCAGAGACCTTTCCAACGAGTTATCTTGCGCCCGATGTCAACACCGATAAGGCCTCCAAACGCCTCTTACGAAATGTTCTACGCGTTGGATCTGTGCGCTACGGATACAGGTGTGCGCTATGCACTGGGCCTGACTGGCCAGTGTAAAAAAACAAAGGCACTACACATACAGGTGTGCGCTACACATTGGGTTCGGGCGCTACGTACTCAGTCACAGCCCCAAAAATTTTTTTGTTAATGTGACCAAATCTTGCCAAATCGACTCCAAAGCTTGCAAGTAGGTTTTTCATGGCTGCTCAATCAATTTTAAAATGTTTGTAGTGTGTTTAAGGTGGGAAATTTGATGTGTTGGGTGTAGAAAAGTGAAACCCTATGCACATACCAAAATCATTCCTTAGGGTTTTTAAAGACATGTGGGTGGCTTGGTGAAGATTTTCCCATTCTCCATTGGTGAAATACAGTCCCACACTCATTTGTAAAGTTTTAGCCAACATTGCAAAGGGTGCACATTACACTTTTTGCTCATTTGTCAAATTCCCTTGTGATCAAAGCAGTGACTATTTTATGCCAATCTACTTAAACAGAGTTATTACCACTGTGGCTTGTTTCCTATGATGCTTTCGTACACATCTAACATGTTTAGGTTTTGAGAATACATTGAACTTTTAATTTCACTACACCTATATCAACATACATATTGCAGACATCTTGTTTTCAAAGCCATGTCAGAACAGATTCAGTTTATAAGCAGGAGGTAGAGGCTAACCGAGAGTTTTGGCTTGAGAGGGTCAACATCCACTTAGAGAAGTTGCTGGCGAAGGCCAATAGAGACAAAGACATGCTCTATCACATGAAACATCACTATTGGGCTCACATGCATGTTTGCAAAGTGAAAATGAAGATCCTAAAGAGGCGTTTCAGCAAAGCGCTAAAACAATGGAAAAAGCCCGATCCACTCCAAATTTTGTCCGAGGCTTCATTGGCAGGGCACAACACATGATAGAGGGTCTTCACTCCGAATTTGAGCAAATTCGAAGAAAATTTTGTCATTTTGAAATTTTTGGCTTGCAAAACAGGTTTTTTGGCTCAACGTGTAGCGCGCAGCGCACGACCCATAAGATCGAGAGGTCCAAATCATAAATGGCTTGTATTTTTGGATTTTTCATGATGAATTATATATGCTCAGCTATTTCCAAAGCATTTCATCAAGTTCTGGGTGACCAAAAGGCTCAAAAACATCATGAAAATCACCTTTCTGCCACCTTTTCCAACAGCAAGAAGTACCTCTAGGAGAATACCATGTTGAGGGGGCAAATGAGCTTCAAATTGAAAAATCCCACTTGGGTTAGAAAGTAGACATCCCGGTCTTTCCAACGAGCTATCATGTGCTCAATTTGGATGTCAGAAAGTGCCCAAACAAAAAGCTGAAATGTGCGCTAGGCATAGGGATCAGGGGTGCTACGCATATAGTTTTTGGTCCAGTTTTCATTCTTCAGCTCAGAATTTCAGCCAATTATGACTAGTTTCACCTCTTGATGTGATTTTTGACCCATATTGATGTAATTAATGAAACATGATTTTATTTTGACACTTAGTAACTTGTTCTAGAAGATTCATTCACTAAAAGGTGAAAATTTAATGAATGAATTGGTTTCCTAGCTTATAGAGGCAAGTTGTTTTGACTGCCTAGATTGTAGTGCTTTGTTTAGAGTTGGTTTAAACAGCTCCTAGGATGATGAGCTCGACCCCTAGAGGCAAGGAAAGGGGTTAGGATGGTCTATATGATGTAATTTCTCAATCATTTTCAGAGGTTGGAGAGGGTGGACTCTTAGGAATAGCTTGACACTCTATTGTACATATTTTATCTGCAATTTTGGCAAAGGAAGACCAGGGTTTTGCAGCACTATTTGAGATTCATGTGGCTTTATGTGTTGATGGTGTGCTTCTTTTAGTATTTGTAAGTTGTTTATGTGTATCGCTTTCCTTATCTTATCTTCTACAATTGAACAAATGAAGTGTTAAGGTAGAATCCATAATTTGCTATGCTCTGCCTTTAAGTTTGTTTAATTTTCCATGTTTTCATCTGTTTAGGGAGAATCCTTGAAAGTTTCTTGTCTCCTTAACCTCTCACCAGTCAGATCTATTCATTCAATCACTTTAAAGGCATCAAAACAATCGCCTATCTTGCCCCAAGTAGACCTCTGCAAAAACTGTGCCTCATCCCCGCACCCAAATTGCCTTTCCTTGAATTCAACAAAACCTCAAAAAATCAATTTCAAGTCCTTGTACTTCATACCTAGCCTAAAATTAGTCATCAATTTAGTCATCTCGAAGCCTCATTGATTACCTTTTGCCGAGATTGACTCGGAGAGAGCCCTCTCCTGTCCTCGTAGGGCTAGCTACGAGGCTGAGCATGGTTTGATGTAGCCTTGAGTTTTACCTTATTTTTGCCTAAGGTAGATTTGAGCGCTAATAGGATCCATGAATCTGAAGCAAGGGAAAGGCTTCCCCAAATTGCAGAACCAAGGATAGAGCCAAGATGATGTGACCCAAGACAACCCATTGAAGTTGCAAGAAAATAACAACATCATGAAGTCAAAGAAGGACACTGTTGGGCATGGAATCCCCCCCAAGTCATATTTTGGGGCACAAAGCCTAAGTTTTGACCCAATCTTGTTGTAAATCTTTGCGAATTGCGGGCGCAGAGCACGAAAGTATAATAGAGTCATAGGGTTGTCTGCCCTAGTTTTGTAATGTAATGTCAGCTGGATAGACCTACCCATGGTCTGCGGAGCATGGGAATGTATAAATAGAGCAAGGCTCTAAGTGTAAAATATAGATAAGAAGAATAGAGAAGAATAACAATTCTAAGTGATTGAGTCACAAGTGTAAAGTGTGTCTTTTGGTCGTAGAGTAGAAGAAGACTCTGCTGCTGAGTGCGCAGAGGCCTAGTATTCTGCCGCTGAGTGTGGCAACCCCTACAGCTGAGTGCGCAGGGCAGAGTCAAGTCTGTAACCGAGGAAGAAACTAATAAAGAGAAGTTTTATCATAATTATGTGTATCTGTTCTTGGGTTAATGCATGTTTGATATGATTTGGAAATATACTGTTTATTTACTACGCGCACCTGTATGAATGGTTTATATTGTTAAGTATACTTAAAGCACTCAAGTAGACAGAGTTAATTAACTAATGTTGGAATACCATTGAGGTCTTGGGTAATAACGCAAACCGTGACATTCAGCCCCTCGGTAGGGCTGCGTGAAGGCAGTATATCAAGCTACGAGGTAAGGGAAAGTGTGCATAGCGAATTGCATGCAGGGTCAAACCACAGACCACTCGAACTCAAAATACATCTCCAGGTTGCTGAAACTTGGTTCTAGAACCCTCCCATACTACTTCGGGTGAGACCTCAGTCCATGCTCTGTAGAATGTTGCTGAAAGGGCTAGTAGTACCGGGATTTGTTTGGCTAAATCAACTCTGAACCTGGGTTAGGCCCCAATAAACTAACAAATGGTTCTATTGCTGGGACTGGGATTTGCGTAAGAGATGTTTGATTTCATATCACTGGAATCTGACAAAGAAAGGAATTGCAGAGTGGTTGGACAGGAAGATTCACGAGTTCACGGCACAGGAAAAGAAGAATCCACGATTATTGAAGGAAGAGTGGTTAGGTTTCTACTTATATATGGAAATTCATGAAATTTTCTTTGCATCCTTCCCCTTTGAGTTGTACAAGTGGATTGTGAAGCTAGCAAACAGTCAAGGAAGGTGTAGGCTCGACAAACCTATTGTGTGGACTCCAAAGTTGGTGCACAAACTAGAAGCATCGGAAGATAAGACCGCGCACGTTGTGGATCACTGGCTTGATCGAATTATAGGGGGATTTATCACCGAGTTCGCGGTAGATACTTCAGTCAGCTATAGCGAGGCAGAACAACACTTCCTCAAAGGACTGCGAGGTAAATACGTTAAATCTTTGAACACTTGGATTAAAATGCTACTGTGTGAAAAGTGGGTTATGTGAATAAATTGATGTTTGGGGCTATGTGAAGTTGAAGGATCTATAGAAACGAAGGTAGTGCAGAACTAGAAAGTAGCCCCTTTATTTCACCTCCGCGAGAAAGCAAGGAAGAGCTCGCGAAGGTGTCACCAAGAAGTGCCATTAGTTTGATAAAGCAACAAATTCCACACATGCCGCTTCCACCTACACCACTGCCAGTTTCACCATTTTCAACCCCTCTTCTCCCACACCACCTATGCCACCGCCACAGTTTAATATGGAAAGTGTGATAAAATTTCCGAGTTTAAAGGAGTAGGGAATGAAGATCCAAATCAGCTTTGGTTCATGGTAAAGGCTGTATGGGAAGCACAAGGAGTCACGGATGACAATATAAAGAAAGCAATGATGGTCAGCGCTTTGTAGGATCAAGCATTGACGTGGTACATTAAGCATTCCAATGACAACCCAAACGTAGGGATCATGGATATCCAAGCTGCACTAAATAGGGAATTTAACAGGTCAAAATTAGAGACGCTGTCGATTATTGGATTTAAGGAAATCACGATGCTTCTAGGAGAGACCCCCTCGGAGCTAGATCAGAGACTGAAGGGTATGATTTATGAAGCCAACGTGACCTTGATGGATGGACAACATCGCACATGGTTTGTAGCATCGCTAATGCCGCATCTAAGGAATGTGCTGTCATAACATAAGCTATCCACTTAGGCTGAGGCCTTGGAGATCGTAATGAGACTGAATGAGACCTCGATACAAGATCCTAACCTAGGAGTTCAACATATCCATGCATAGTTGAAAAACTTGTGTCTTGAGACGCAGAGTTTGAAACAAGACAGGACAGCTCACCCAGAAGTGCGTGCAGAGGTATGATGGATAAAGTGTAAGGGCCAGGGACATGACAAGGACCATTGTCCAGTCTTCGTGAACTACCTGGCTGGAGGAGGACCAATGCCATTGAGACCAGAGGCACAAGCAGGATCGATCGTGGCGCCTTCATTATGGTGCGCGATTTGTTAGATAGGAGGGAAGCATGCTACAGATAACTGCCATCTATTACAGAAGTATACGCAGAGTTCCCAGCAGTTGTTCTGTTATTTCTGTAGGTTAGTAGCCCATGATGAGAGCACTCGTAGAAGTTATGAACTGATGATGGATTAGACTCCTACCTACAGAGTTCATATCGAAACACAGGCCCTCGATCAAATTGCAGGGATGGCACGCACTAGATTTCAGGGGTGCGGACAAGGTCGAGGTGCAATGGGACCAGGAAGAGGTCGTAGACCACTGATATGTTACAATTGTAGAGGGCTAGGGCATTATGCCCGCAAATGTACAAATCTGACAAGACCATCATGATTATATTATGCCCGATTTGATCATGAGATAGAGGACTATCCCATGCTGATAGCGAGGCTGCTCAATAAAGGAACACTCCAACCTCCCCTGACTCAGAACCTACAAGTGATGAGGTATGAGTCGCGTGAGGAAGACCCAAATGTAAATATCGTGCTTTGAAGTGGCATTAAGATGGGGTATGACAAGGGCAAGTAGCTCGAAGAAAGTGCCTGGGTTCGCAAGGCTCCCACAAAGGGACGAGAATTTGATTTGGAGCATGCTAAGGAGACATTCATGGAAGCTAAGAGGAGCTTCATGGAGGCATCCACTTCAAGTAGTAAAGACAAACTAGAACTGGAAATGGACCCATAAATGATCACCACCTTTGTGGAGACATGCATGAAGTTGCTACGTGACATCAAGGCTGTGAAGGGGCTGCAAGAACTCATAACTAGATGTGTTGGGACCACGCTAGGAGAACCACGCGTAGTCTGGAAGCTCGAGAAGCACACAACGTGAATAGGAAGAGAGATGCGATTGACCATGCAGATTGAGGAATATGAAATGGATCAAGTGATTTTGGATCTAGGATCGGACGCGAACGTCCTTCCCAAGAAGACATGGGAGTGCATGGGTAGGCCTACACTGCAATGGTCTCCTACCTATGGGAAGATTATAGGGAATAACAGTAGATATCAAAGGTGCGAGCGCGCTTGTAGATTTCAAAGTGATAGAGATTGTTGATGACAACAATCCCTATCTTGCACTACCGGGAATAGATTGGGCCACTAACATGAATGGAGTGATAAATATAAAGAAGCGCAAGATGATTTTTGAGAAAAATTCATTACGCATAGTGGTACCTTTAGACCTTGCGGAAGGATCACGCTACACAGAGCCGATGCACAACTACAATAGCAATGATGATCTAGACTGTATTTACAAGATAACTGCATAGGAGCAGGACTCAGTGAATCCAATAGCGGATGGCAGATTCTTGTGGGAGCGCGAAAGCTCCTGCACCTCAGATTCAAATGAGGAAATAGAACAATGGTAGAACTAGTTACACGAGGTAACCATGCTCAACTGCAATATGATGATAAGGTCACTGTGCTACATGGAAATAAAGGTAAGAGATCTGCCTATGTATGATGGGTTGACAAAGATGGATGATTTCCTGAACAAGTTTGAAAGAGAAGTGCTAGAACAATAGTGGTTCAATGCTCTGAAATGGGTACTGTGCACTACACCCGCAAGGTGGTGGGGTACGCACCAATAGAATTTTGAGTACTGGCGTGAATGCAGAAGAATGATGTGCCTACGATTTGGGAAGCCTTAGATGTAGATGAAAGCCAAGTATGATGGATGAAAAAGCCCACGCGCCCACATGTCTAGATGGGTACAGGCGTATGGTGCGCAACCTGCACGAAGGCACATGTCTGCACGGTAGGAAACATGATCGACGAGTAGGAACGAGCAAGGAAATGGCGCGAACAATGACTAGGAAGTATGGTAAGACCAAGCATGCAAAAACATATTCATGCAGAAGCTTTTGAGAGAGTACACAAAGCACTAAACGTGGTCCACCATGTGAAGCAAACTGACTGGGACTTCCAAGTACTAGTGGTTCTATGGGCTTATAGGACCATGTGCAAAACCTTGACTGTGCTGTCACTTCTGAAGCTGAAGTATGAAGTAGAAGTTGTAATCCCTATGGAGCATGCAAAGCCTAGTCTACACATAGCAGCACCTGTAGATACAATGGTTTGCGAAGCCTAGAAAGAAGAAATCACACAGCCGGAAGAAACAGAACACATGGGACTTGAGGAAGAAATCCAACAAGGAAACCTTAGACTCGAAGAACTTGAAGAAGAAAGGGTACGGTTAAGAAAGAAAAGTGCACTAGTGGATGCAGAAGTCAAGAAGCTGGAGGACGAGATAAAGGAAGAGTTTCTCACTGAAAAAACTAGGATGGTAAGGCAAGGTGCGTACAATCATTCTGACAAGTTTGAGAAATATCGCCGTGAATTGATTAGTCTGATGCCTTGGCTTGGACCGCATATTGCTAAGTATAGTGACCAGGGTAGCATGTTGCAAATGGTGAAGTGCGTAATGCCATGCATAACAATAAAAGGTGGGGATTCTCCAGAAGCCATGATGGAGGATAGGATGGAACTCCACATGGGTGGTGTGGCCACCTGACTAGCCAAGGGAAGGACAGTCTTAGCGCTCCAGGCAGTTCGAAGGGAGCGCGGGTCTATAAACTATTTTTCCTAGGGGTTGCACAATATTGGAGATGCGCGCAGACGCAAATAGTCACAAGGCCCGTGACCGCGCACAGGGGGCTGCGCTGCCACACGAGTTGGCTAGAAAGTGACCATTGAAGTCACTATTCATGATGGGATTCTCGACTTGAAGCCAAATGGAGCGGGCGGCAGGCATTTAAGACGCGATTTATGGGAAAGATCTGGGAAAATCGGCCTCCAAGAAAGCATTAATGAACCAGAATTGGGGGGAACGATCGAATTCAAATTCAAAAATCACTATAAAATACAAAGGGCTACCCAAAAAACAACACTTAGTCTTTTGCGAATTGAGCGATCGAGTAGAACCCTAAGTGTTATGACCTGAGCGTTGATTGAGCCCCTGAATTTGTGAGTGACAGATTGCAGCACATATACAATGACAACAGCTAAGGATGGTATGGACATAACAAAAGTGATCGTCGAGGAGGCCTCCTAGGCCCTAACCGTGGGGGATGTTCTAGAAAGTGTTAGGATTGTGGAAGAAATCCTGAAATCATTGTGCACGCCAAGACCCAAGAAGGACAAACAAGAAATGGCTCTCTGTTATGAAACCAGCTCAAGAAAATATAGAAAAGAGAGATCAACTCCTTAGAATTCAGCCTCTTCGAGGGGGCAACCTCCTTTACATTACATAAATGAACAATTCTTTGGATGATTCAAATGACAAAACCTCCTTTCTATATATAGGAGTCTAAGGAGTCACAATATAACCCAGCCGACCTAACAATAATAATATAAAGCCACAAAAATAACAATAGAGGGATTCTATGGGGCACAATAATAACAATATGGGGACAATAGGGGCACAACAATATTAATAAGGGATACAACTACAATAGTAATGGGGTAATCACTAGTATTATAGGGACCTAATAAATGATTGTTTCATGTGTTCTCATACCCTCCTCTAGTTGCTCATGTTGTCTATCTAAGTCCTTCTGATCTGCTTCCTTGTCTTCCATTGTCCACCTTTCCTTTGTATCCTCCTCTTCTGCAGCCCCTACATCTGCCTTCCTCTGTTTCGATTGGAAGTGTTCTTGCACTCCCTACTTCTTTTAGTTTCTGACTTCCTCTGTCTAAAATTCCTCCTACCGGGTTGTATCTTACTACTCCTACACCCCGTATCAGGTCCACTTCATGATTTGACTGCCCACTTCCTCTCCTATCCTCCACCTCTGTCCACTCTAGTCCCCTTCCCTTCTTCAGCCTTTCCCCTAATTCCTTCCAGGTCTCGTCCAAACCCTCAGTGGTTTTCAGGACCCCCGCTATTACGGCCTTATTAACCAGGTTTTGTAGTGGACCCGTGCTACGATTGATAGAGAGCGGGTATTTAGCCAACTGGCCCTGTGTCGATCCAGACCCTTTCTCATCTTGCCTCAAACCTCCCCCAAGTATAAGGCTTGGGCTCCATTCCTCCTTGCTTCTAAGCCCACAGCTTATCACAATATCCTCTAACCCTCCTGAGTAAAAATGACTGAGAGGATGAGAGGGGTCGAGACTTACATGTAGGCTTTCGTTTGTCGCTGCTCCGTGCTCCAACAAGGACGGTTTCGTCTGCTGCTGTTCCTGCTCCTCCCGGCTTTCTAGGTAAGACAACCCTAAGCTCTCCTTTATCAGACATAGGGTTTTACCCTACTTCCATACCACCTTCGAACCTCTCTTCCTCCTCCCAGTTCGTCCAGTTGGACAAATATACCTTCCAATATTCTGGTACGTTACCTCCAGACCCTAGACTGACAGAATGTCGCCAGGTTTGGGGTCCAGATCAACTGTGTCTTTGGGTTTGACCATTTCTTTGTTGTCTGCTCCTTGATAGCTGCTTAGTGGGTAAAACATCCGTCTCAAACCTGCCTGTGATCGCGTGCTGAGGGTGGGAAGCAGTAGCACAACTTACCCTCCAACATAATCCCGTTTCACCGCCCATAGTCATTTTCTGAGGGCGTTCACGAGGGTATTGGCTTCCCTGTCCCAAAAAAGGATTGTCCTTCAACTTCCACCTGTCCCCTTTTGCGCTTCTTTTCCTGACATCCTCGAGCTTGCCTCGCCTAGCCGTCCACCTCCCGTACGATCTCTTGTCACGATCTCGACCCTGTGGCCTCCACCTGCGACACCTTTCAGATCCTACGCCTGGTCGCGTCCATTGTTTAAACCCTAGCCATCTTGTATTGTTTTAAAAATACTAAATTAAATTAAAATACATAATTATAGACTTAGGATTATATATTTATATAAAGGAGTATTAATAATAAGTTTAATATTTATGAGCAATTAGTTCTAAAAAAAGATTAATATCATTCAACTGTTTGTTATTATTATAATAAAATAATAGGGAATATCTGAAAAATAAGTAAATTAATTAATTTATTAATTAAAAAAATAAATAGAGAATAAATAAATATATTAATAAATACAAATTAATAAATAAATAAATTCAATGAGGAAGAGAGGTTAGAGATCTAACTCCTACTTAATTTCCAACCGTCATCCCTGTTAAGATTAATTGCATGCTTACCAATCTTAATGACCTCTCTTAGCTTCTTATGATGGAAGTGATCAACCCTTGCGATGACCCGAGAATCCTCAATGCAAACATGGTGTTTGGATTTCACCGCGTGTTCAGCTAAAGTTGAGGAATGAGAACGATTGTGCTTAATGTCTGCTACATGTTCTTGCATTCTTTGGTTAATGAAGCGACCAATTTCCCCAATACAGGGAATCCCACAGGAATAAGAGATTGAGTAGACCTCTTTCATGTCTTTATGGTCAATAGGGTCTTTAATAGATCTAAGAGAATTTATAATGGCATTAAGGGGTTAAAAGGTAGCAGAAACCTTATTCTGTTTAAGAATATGAACAATCTTATCGGTGGTCCCTTGGATAAATGGAAGCTGAACATTGGAGATTTGATCATCATGAGCAGGTTTAACCCTAGATACTTTACTGGCTCTTTGAAAAGCTCTGAGGCCTTGCTGCCTGCTATAGCCATTACTTTCAAAAACCTTCAGAAGATGAGATTTCCCCCCTTCCAAGTGATTCTCATAAGAAATCCTTAGAGCACGGGTGGCAAGGGTGTTGAGGACTCCAAGTTTTTGTGCCAGAAAATGATGAGAATTGGCTTGAAGATATTGTTCCATACGAGTTTTCTTACGAAAAGCTTGATGAGCAACGAAACCATCATTCATTATAGAGAGGAGAATGTCAAGGAAAGGAAGGTGCCCATCTACCTCGACTTGCATCGTGAATTTGATAGAGTTAGATTGAGAATTAAGATGGTTGAGAAACGAATCTAATTTTTCATGACCATGGGGCCAAATGACACAAGTATCGTCAGCAATTATCTTCCAACATTTGGGGCTGAACCGAGCAGAGGCCAAATCTTTGGTCTCAAAATCTTCCATGAATAAGTTGGCAACTATAGGGGAAAGAGGAGAACCCATTGCTATCCCACAAGTTTGTTCATAGAATTCACCCTGGAAGCTGAAAAAAGTAGAGGTAAGGCAAAGACTAGCCAATTTGGATGTGTCATCATCAACGATCCAATTTATGATGACGATGGCTTCCTGAATAGGGATTTTAGTATAAAGGGAAACAACGTCAAAACTTACTAACAAATCCCTAGGGTCTAGCCTTATATCCTTCAACTCTTTAACAAATCAAGTAGAGTCCTTAACAAAAGAGTATGTGCAACCAACTAGAAGTTTGAGTTTTTGAACTTTAGTAAGAAGATATTAATTTGTCTTGAAAATTAACCACATTAGATGGTTCGAAACATCGACCAAATTTTAATAATGTGATAAATCTAAAAAAAATCTCATTAACTAAATAACTCTCTACACCATTTCTTTTATAATTATTTTTATTATACAAAATTATTTAATACGCCCTCTTTATTTTATAATTATTTTATATGCCTTACTATTTATTAAAAAATAAAGCAGCTAAATATTAATATAATAAAGAAAATATAATATAACAACGATAACCATTACAAATAAAAATAATTGCCATCATCATACCCTACAATCCACCACGAAAAACCTAAACCCATATCGCAACCAGTAAAATCCGTACTATGGGCGGTGACGTATTGCTATTTATATCTGTGGAATCAATTTATATCTTAAAAGCCCTAAAAATTAAGAATGCATAACGAACTCAGCCCGAACTCGCGAACTCCACAATTGTTCTCAAGAACAACGCTCTAATCCTCGTCACTGTAGACAAATGAAAAAAGAGAGAACAGTTTATCTAGCTGCAATTGCCGATTACGTTTCAGAGGACTGTTTTTCCTCCACCTGTTTGACGACTTTCTTTATATATATATTAAATTTGGTTCAGAATGCAGGGCAAACGGCTTCAATCAAAGGTGGAAAGTGCCAAGGAAAGGGATTCAAGGTACATTTAAGGACGCAAATTTATGTTGCAAGTCTTCAAATGTAATTCAATGTTTGATATATTAACTCTCAATCATGGCGGGTTTATTTAGCGACCAGTAATGTTATTTAAAAAACACCTGCGTGAAAGCGCAATATAGGAATCTTATGTACACGATTCATTTTTGTTTAATAAACCAACATTTAACAGCCCTCTTATCGCTTATCTGCACATGTCAATTTCACTGGAAGCTTGTTAAGCAGAACCCTATTAAGTTTGTTGGAGTGGAAACCTTAACCAAATGCTTAAATGTAGAAGACACTGCAAATCCTAAAACCTAATCTGAAACCTTTAAACAAATTGCATGGAAAGTCCGAGGCTTTCTGCGCGGGATGCAATAACAAATAACAGTAAAACTAATGTTAAATATTATGCGATTGTCAATGAGGGTCTTGGTTCGATGATTGGTGATATTTTCTCATCAAGGTTCAAATCCTCAGACACATGTTTCTTTGCTTGTGGGATTTCGCGCTCGTGCGAGTGGTCGATTTCATGCGGTTGGGATCAGTTGCAACTCCTGAGCGATGGTGGGATAGATACCTGTACCGTGGAATTTGGGCTGAAGGGATTCATTTGAGTGTTGTAAGTGGGCTACATTCTTTTTAATGCTCCTATATTGGGAGCCAGAATGCTTGCCGCAGTGCTAGTCAGAAGCATCTGGTCGGAAAAAAATGGAAATCCATATTTTAAGATCCAAAAAATGACCTGAAAATGGGTGAATCGCTTGAAGAACTAAAAGAAATTAGGCATAGGCATGTGAGGTACTGAAGCGTGCCTTTGAGGGGATGGATTATTTAAATTTATAAATGATCGAAATACATTGATGGTACGAAATTTCCTGAATGGGAGGGAAAGTATCAAATTCCTAAATGATTGAAATGCAGATTTCTTGTAAAACGTCTGAAAGAAATGCCAGGCACAAGGAAGGAAGCCATGTTACTTGTGTTTGGGCGTTTTTATACTTGTGCTGTAGCCGAGAGCAGTATTAGAAAGACATCTGTCATCCTTTGCACATGTTACTTGTATTTGGGTGTTTTTATACTTGTGCTGTAGCCGAGAGCAGTATTAGAAAGACACTGTCATCCGTTGCACATTATACTAGGGCAATGTGTAACATGACATCATAGTCTTCTCTTAGGTCCCAGGGACTTAATTTTGAAAACTTACTTTATGGTCTCCTCATCTTCTTTCTTGCAAATTATGAAGTTGATCCTAGCCTGGTATTGCCTGGTATTGTTGGATACGTGATTGGATGTACTCTTGGATTCGCCTCATGCTTTTCTTGGTTTCATGAATTTTAATTGTGTTGGCACTATTTCATTTATTAATTTTAACTTACATTATCTTTCACTTTTTTTTACCTTTTTTTCTGAGGAAAGATTTCCACCTCCTTCTCATACTGAAGGCTAGAGTGAGGTTGTTGGTACCAGGCCTACCCACAGGTATACTCACTTAAGAACTCACAAGGCTCGAAGCCAATACAACAATATTCATATGCCAGGAAGCCATTACAACAATAATTATCAAAGTATTATAGCTCATCATGTCACTAGTGAAGATTTAAACTTGGGTATTCATATTTAGGAAGCCATTACAACAATAATTATCAAGTTATTATAGCTCATCATGTCACTAGCAAAGATTTAAATATAGGTAAAGGAAATAACAGCCATTCCAACCCAAGATAACCCCAATTGACTACATTACTTTAACTTTATTAATTTTTTCAAAAATAAAATATGTTTGGAGAAAAGCTTTGGTGTAAATTGATTTTTAAATCAATCTTTAATATCCGCATCCTTAAATCTGTAGCATTCATTAAGATGTTAAATAAAAATATCCGGTCATAGGCCCAATTTGTGGAGACCTGCCAGGACGCTACATCATCGAATCTCCTTCAAAATGCAGCCTAGCCTAGAATTTAGGTTTTTGTAGAACAGGGGAAACTACAAATATCTGGTTATAGTCCCAATTTGTGGAGACCTGCCAGGCCGCTACATTGTAGAATCTCCTTCAAATGCAGCATACCCTAGAATTTAAATATTGGCTCCCCTGTGATATTCTTCGATCCAAAGATTCTTTCAATCTAGGTTTTTGTAGGAATATAGGAGAAAACAGATCTTGATTAGCATTTAATAATCCTTATTGAGGTGATGTTGAGATTTCTTGTCTTTTATGTTCTAAAAGATATCATCTTGGAGTGGACATGATTTTTATCTCGAAAGAATTCGTTTTTGAAACAGATTTTCAATTATGATCTATTTGACCCGATCAACTGTAGATTGATGTGTTCCAATTCATTCTACCCATCAAAGTCAATGAAGTTTGAAGTTTGAACGGTTAGGACACACTTAATTTGAACCACTGAAGTTGGTGGCCCCTTCTTGCAGTCTTTTGCAAAGTGGCCATATTCATGGCATTTGTAAATGGACACTGCCTCTTAATTCAGTGCCTGAAGGTGATATCATCCTTCTAGGTTCAGTTTTATTGTCTCATTTAAGCCCTTCCCCAGATCGACTTCTATGCGTATTAGTGCACATGCATAGTGATTTGCGTTTGGCTCAACTCTTGTAAATATATTTCCCTGTACTGTTCCCAGTTGATTGGAAACTCAGGTCATCCAATGATATTAGAAGAAAGTGTAGAAGGTGGACCTGAACTAGAATTGCTTCGGGAAGATTCTCCTTGGGGTTAAAACTAACGTCCAATGTTTCAAGTACATATCTCGAGGGCCCAGAAAATCAGGTCCTGATCTTGTTTCAAAACATAAGGCAATACAATGCTGACATCGTTCATTATATGAGAGGAGGCCAATAATACTATGTTAGTCACAGTTCTAATACACTATGGTTTGGCCAGTGCCTAATGAATTTTCCAATCATTGCCCTTTCCAAGAAGAGGACTTATCATTCTTGAGGTCCGAGGTTGTAATTCTAATTTCTGGGATTCCTGCGAAGTTCTTGACAAAACACTCTATTAAATCGAGTCCTTTTCCACAAACGCATTGCTTCTGTGACCAGGGTTTGGAAGTTAAAAGCTTCTTTCTTGAGTGCAGGGGAGCTGGTTCCTCCTTTCTCAGCAGCCATGGTGGCTCCCTGTTGATTGTGATTGCCTACACCATCAGAATTGTTTAGGTTGCAGGTATGATCTGCTTCTCTAGCAATAACAGTTTTCGTAGCAGAAGGATCTGCTTTTCCATGTGAGAAATGTAGAAACCCTAGTGCAGGTGGAATCTCTAGCTGCCAATTTTTATGAATGCAGGCCCCAGGGGTACATAATAAATGTTGCAATTATTGTTTTGGGGAATATATTACTGAGGGTACAGAAAGAAACTGCTAGAAAGTATCATAAATTATCAGAAAATATTGGCAAGCATAATCCTGGACCTGTCAAACCCTTGAAAATAATGGAGAAATTGATAACCTCAAAAACAAGAGAAAAATTATGAATAACAGGAGAAATTGGAGGTATTTGCAACGCTGCATTTGCTTCTAAAGATGGAAATGAGCTTTCATCTCAACCTTCAAACCTAACCTTTCAACTTCCTTACTTGACACCGTATATACCTACTTGTTAGTCCAGTGCCTTTATTTATGTGCAATAAATCATATCCTACATATGACAACCTAGCAATTTTCAAGTTGCCTGTTCACATTATTGAGGTTGTCTGGGAAAATATCTCTTTGATCTTTCTAAGGTGGGAATAGCATCACAAGCAGGGCCAAACACCTTGGAAACTACACTTTCTATTCTTGCATGGCACACAAGTGGAACATTGAAACTGCTTGGTAGTGGAACACATAAGTGCTATGGTGTGTGAAGGCTTCAACAATGTCTTTTTAGTATGTGGTACTCCCTTAACTTTTTTAGTTATCTATCTGATTTAAATTCCTTTGTAGTTTTCTAATTTCTTGAACTCTCATTTGTGTAACATTTGCAATCTCGTGATGTTTGAGCCCAAACATTTCACAATCTCTCTATTTAATACCTGGATTTTTAGATGTTCATTAAATTGAGGAGATTTCATATTCTACTTGAGCTTGATTATTTCACTACCCCTTTATTTGATGCCGCGGTTTATTATAGTATTGTAAACCTTTCCATCAACGACCACATCAAGGGTAATTCCCTGAGCTTGACCTTTACATATTTATATGTTGTCTTCTTCCACAGGGTTGACAAGAGGTGATCTGTGCCTTTGCTTGGTGGTGGTGGGAATCAACTTCGGGCATGATTCTATGAGGCTGTAGGATAAGACTTGATTAGCATTTGGGAAAATCTATAAAGCTGACTTGACAAATAAAAGGATTAAAATTACATTAAATTTCAGGAAAAAGTATATCTACATTAATATAAAGGTTTACAATGGCCATATGATGCAAATTTTCAATAAAAGCTTGTTGAAGGTACATGCCACTAAATGGCATGGATTCTGCGCAGTTGACAGGTCTGCTGGTTGTCCTGTATAAAATTATAAATTGTGTTAGAAAAAACAAACAAAACGAGTTCTTTTTCCGGTTTCTATTTTATTTTATTTTTATTTATTGTATAGACAGATAACTGAATCTGACTTGATTTTAACTCGCCGAGTAAATCTGGTTCATGCTTAAATTGCAAGTTTGAGTCATACCTGACAGTTAAATCACAATTATGACCTGGGGCTGAGTCAGGCTTTTGGAGGAGTTGACTTGATTCATTGTTCTCAATGAACAGAAATCAGATTTGGAAGAGTTTGGTGACATAACCTTGGTCAGAGTTCGAAGATATTATCCCAACTATAAGAAATGGTGTGTAACAAGGTCACCCCTTTGTTGCTTTCCATATTGGTAGGAAAAAAACCTAAGGCAAACAAATAGTCACTTCTATTTAGTTTGAAATTTAGATGCATTGCACATCGATCATTGATAAACTGAAAACAGGACAGCTTTGAGTTTTTAGGATTATGAAGAATTACAAGATTGCTGACAAGATTGGACAAAACAGCATGACTGGTTTTAAACTATTATTCCAGTGTTTCAGGGGAAATGAAGACACTGATTACTAATTAAGGTCGTGCATGTTATAAAGCCAAGGTGTTCAATCTAAGCCTCTGAAAACATATTTAGGCAAAAGAATTAAAACTTTTTGGGTTACTCTCTGAACAATGTTGCCAAGCTTTTTATTTGTTTGGTTCTCAGCAAGTCTAAAAGTCTATAATTTCTTCAAATTTTTGTTTAAGAGAATGATATAGGAATTATTTAATTTTGAAGAATCACCCTCTTATGGCAATTGAATGCTGGAAGGTAAACTTGTTGAATCAGTAAACATGAAGCCTCCATTTAATTGGATGTTGTTGACTAGGAGTGAAAAATGCTGGTAAATAGTCGTTGCACAGCCAGTCAACCAGATAGGCTATTTTGGTCAACAAAGATGCACACTTTAAAGTGAATTTTGAATCCCAACAGTTTACCATGTCTTTGGTCACCATGCAGAGCCAATCAAAGGCTGAAGAGCAAAGCTTTATATAATCAAGCTTTTTGGTTAGAGGCTGACCATTACAAATAAGTAAAAAATGCTGTTCCAGTTGTGGCCAATGAGGGCACACTGTGCATATTTGAGTCATTCATTGTGGGTGGTGAAAAGTGAATGTTGCATTTCTCTCTAGTATCTTGTATGCAATGACGTGCTCATTGTCTGCATTTATCTTCACTCTTCCTATAAGATTTCATGATGCAGCCTATCTCATATGAATATTGTGAGCTAGTTGAAAATGAAATTTTATTAGTGTCGACAAATGACCAAAATAAATCAATACCTTTGAGAGTACAATGTGCACAAATATCTATAAAGGAGCACATAATGCATCTCCAAGCAGAAGGAACAGTAAAAGAGAGATGTTGACTCTAATATCTGATCATATGTGGTCCACTGGGCAATGGAGGCAGACCAAAAATTAATATCGAATACCTAGCTGCCATAGGTGTTTGCCATCCTTATTGGTTGTAATGAACTTATGAGATGTAATGCTTTGCATGCCAGAGCTAGTAAAAGCTATATTGCTTACCCATTCAATACTCCATCTTCCATCGATCAGGATAAGATTGCCACACTTGTTTTGTCTTCTTCTTCTGAAACACCTATGTTGTTTCCGATTCCTTAGCAATAAAAGAATATCTTCTTCTAGAGACACTTTTCTTGTCTCATCCCGAATAGTTAGATTAATTTTGTTTTGACCACATGTCTTGTTTGAAGTCTCCAAGTAGTGTCTTCTGCCTTTGGAGCAGAGGAGACTTTCCATTGGTAAGAGAACTCTGTTAATAGTCATATGCATTGGCTTTATTATCTTGAATAACAAGAATCTGTGACATCTCAATGGCCTTGAAAAGGGTTTGTGAAATATTTGGCTGTTAAGCTGTTTTTTTAGTTGATATAATTATTGTCCATGGAGAAACATATTTAAACTGTTCTATATTAATTCTTATCATTTCTGTTACAGCCCAGGGAGAAGTAAGAGATACGGGAAGCCGGCAACAGAAAGAGCATCCCATGGCAACACAAGCGCAATTCCTGATGTTACAGTTCAGGATCAAAAGCGTCGTAGGCGGCTGCAAGATCCATTGCCACTTGAGGTTCCACTACATGAAACAGTTTCAAACTCTGAACACGAGGCTCTAAGAAAGGGTTCTGACCCAAAATCTTATAATTCATCAAAACCGACAAATGTGCCCAATGCAGGATCCTATTTCCAGGTGATGTCTTATTGAACTCATTTGAATCTTTGCATTTCTTCCATGCTATTAACTTGATTCCAATCTTTTCCTCTTTCACCCTGATGTAGCTAGGTATTATCTTAATCATATTGTTGTATATTTGAGCTGTACAATTTGCCGAGGTTTCAAATTTAATTTTGTTATCATCACGTGAATATTTCTTGATAGACTAATTGTGCAACTTGTCAATGAGCTGAGGTCAGGATGTTCGTAAGAAGAATTATATAGATTTATCATGGGGTGTGGAAATATGCAAAAATATCTTAGCTGGATATTTTTGACTTCTCTTTAAGCCATTTTTAGTTATACATTGTCCATAACATGACATTTTTGAGCTTTTCACATGACATTTATGGTGCATTGTCTAATTCAATCACTGGAAAGATTTTTTATGCATGTTTGAGTTGCACTGTTGATAAAAAACTGGAAGGTTAAGATTTTGCATTTACAAGAAATTGGTATTGGGCCTTGGAAATATGGCCGAGCGATGCTGGTTAGCATCTCATAGCTGATATAAACAATAGTAGAAAATATGAAAATATCTTCTAGATGAATATATTCATAAAATCCGTTGATTAAAAGCAAACAAACATTTCTAAAAAATGGATATTTCTATAGAAAATATACGTCTTTAAAATTGCTCATAATTTCCAAATGTCTAACACATACAAAAACCCCTACATGCTATTGTGAGTATATATATATATATATATTCATGTACATGGGATGATTGTTGATTACAGAAGCTTGAAATACAAAGTTTAAACATCAGGGCAACTTTAAGACAATACAATGATATATCCACTTACATAGATCATCGTCATCCTCCTAACGTTCAACGATATGACAATTTATACTGCATTCAGAACATTTTTGAGGCTTTGATTCCTCTATCTAAACATATTTCATTAAGTAAATGCAAACAATATTGAAAACAAGGGAGTAATTTATTTGTGTACCCTTCTTTGGTAATCTCTGAGGGAATGAACTCAATACATACTCCATTTCTCATGCAAGCTTGAATAGCAGACTCATACAAAATTTGCAGATAGTTTTGAAAGCATGCCCACCAAGACAATGCCCTGACACATTTTATCAGCTGTAGTGGTTTGGCCATGATAAAATCTTTCTATGGCCCTACAAGGAGCAATCTAATGCCCGTATCTCTTCATGTGCAAATAGGCGCAACCAGAACTGCTAGCTTGACTAAGATGTGAACAGTAAACTTCCATGAATTTCCAAGACAACATTTGTAATCTCTATCAATGATATTTGCATGGCAATGGTAAAATCTGTTTCACTATAAATAATAATTTGATCAGGTAGCTTCACTACCTCTAAAAGCCTTTATGGCATAGTCTTTTAAGTAAACCATGCACGTGACTTTTTGACGACAACATTCTGTATTAATCATTTTTAATGAATGAGAGTGTAGATGGCATGTTGCTCTATATGTTGTGGTGTGCAACTACTTCCTCTTTTGGTTCACAATTCCCAAATATAATCATTATCTTAGTATCCATTGAATGTTTTTTTTTTTTGTTTTTTCGTTCTCTTATATCTCTTTTCATGTTTCATACTCATATAGCCACAGAAGCTTCAAACACCTTATCAATGGTTGCTTCTTTATAAAGTGTTAATCATAGATCTTTTAAATGTTTATACTCCAATTTATGATTTATTTACGTGACTCTTCTTGCCAAAACAATTTTGGGATATTGGAAGCTGCCCGTCTTTTCAAATGCAAACATTACACAATGTATTTTATCCTTAACAACTCTCCGCTATGCTAGAGGACTTGACATCAATTCTCTTGATCATCTTCAGGAACATCGATAATATATTCAGATGTTTTGTTGTTGCTGATTCATCCATGCTTTGCAAGAACACGGTCTCATGTGGACTATATGACATTGCATTATGAAAAGCCAGTCTTCTCATGTATAAACATCTAAGGTTCCTGTTGGAAAAACCATCTAAGGTTCCTGTTGGAAACTTATTTTATCTTGCTTTCGACCATGAACCAGAGATGTGATTGTCGTATACTAGGTCAATTTTTGCCCTAGGTTTTCCTTTAGTAACTAGGGTTTCAGATATTCTCCTTTGAATTCAACACAAATAATATGATTCTCAATGAACAATACCGACTTTTAATAAACCCAAGCATAATCCAATGTTCAGTACAATAAATGTAGTCCAAACAAATCTTAATGAATTCAACAATACCAGAGAGATCCGATTTAAATCAAATTGATACTGCAAAATTCAAATACCCTAGCTTGCCTCAGGACCGTGCCTCTTTTTTTCTTTCCTATTCACTGCCACAGTTCGGATCTGTTCAAATCAGGACCCTCACACTTCACAGGAGATTTTTCTGTCTCATTACTGGCTCGTACTTCCACGGGCGATTCTTCTGTCTCATTACTGGCTCGCACTTCTTGTTACAGTACTCACACTTCTTGAAACAGAACTCGTACTTAGTTACCGGACTTTGGATCACAGGAGTAGCGAATAATTGTATGCTTCTGTATACTTGGTTAGCTATCAACGCCAAGAGTCTCAATCTGTCCAGAATGAATTCAGATCATAGCTTTAATGACTCAGACCTTGCCACAGATATACACTTCAGATTTTAAGTGTGCTCGACTTCTACAGGAGGGTTTCAGCCTTCTAAGAAAGGGCTTGTCTTGCACAATTTTGGCCTTAAGAAATGTCACGGCCCAGCAACAGGATTGATCCACGGGCAGCTCGTTTTGTTCAGGATTCTTGCTCTTTTAAAACTTGGAAATTTCGGCCAGTTTCAGACAAGTTTTCACAGAGATTAGGCCACCAGTGTTCTGTCCAGCGATTATCTTTTGAGGAATTTGTTCAACCTTCAGTTTCCCTTGAGATTCCTTGGCATGCTTGGTTGATGATTTTTTCGTGTGCCAGAACAAATAGAAAATTGGAAAATAAAAGAGAAAATAGGTTTATCAACTAGGGTGGAATCTTTCACCACTGAAATTGATAGGAAAGAACGGGTCTTAAAAGCCTTAGAGCCTCAGGCTGAAAGAAAAAACAGAGATGATGATTCAATCCCATGATGCTCCAAATGAATTCAAACCTCTTGTATTTAATATGTATAGATTTCCTTGAAGGGATTTTTTCTCCATAATTGATTGAGTGTGGTTCATTCGAAACCCCAACTTTGGGTATCTTTGCCCAGCTGCCTCAAACCTTTCCCTTTGCTGCCCAAACATTGGGTATTTTGGGGTTTTCCCCTTTATCATGGACTATAGCCTAGGGGGACCGACAGGTTACTTCGTCCCCTTTATCATGGACTATATCCTGTGGGACCAATAGGCTACTTCGTCTCTTGGGCAATTAATTTCTTGGGAACATTACAGTGATTCACTTGCAAATACATTAAATTGATCTACTTTTTTATGTTTCCCACATTCTGCATAGATTGAAATGTTTCTCCCCATCTATGATCTAGGATGGATCATTATAATAATAATAGTAACCATCTAATTTTAAGGTCATGTCCAAGCCATACACCAAATTGGTGTATGAGACCCCCTTGTTTGTGGGATAAGGGAACCCCCTCCCTGCAACAATTTGATTGTGTCTTGGCTCTTGCTAAGCGATTGGTACATTTGACTTGTAGGCTGTTGGATGTACTTTTGGTGTTACAGTGGCAGTCGGAAGGTTTGATCCTAGGCCTTGCCCAGATTACTCCATCGAGTTACTGATGCAGTCTATGGAGGGGTTCATACTCTAAGTCGCTAATCCCTTTGGATTTGAACTTATGATCTCTTAGGAGGTGACACATGTTCTTAACCATAGGCCCGCTGAAGCTGTACTATACTTTCTCATCTACTTGGTACTTTTTGGGTGGAAAAAATGTAGTAATTAGCTTGTTGGGTCCATTTTAGTGACAGGTTTCAGTTTGGAGATTTGGGATCCGAAACCTTCCATAGCCAGTTTCAGGCATCAAGTGACATTTTTTGGGGTCCAATTGCCTCTATGCTGTTCTACTCATCAAGAGCTTTCCAATTATCTAAAAGTCATCTCAATTAGAGCTTGTATGTGGAAGTTATGCCTCTTGCAAGTTGACCTAGCTTGTTGACCACCATGGACCGAGTGGATGCCATGTCAGCCCCCATTACTCACACAAGTAGGTTTAGTCATGTTTGGACTTTCAATAAGATTCTAGAGGGTCCTATCCCCAACATTAATTGAGGGTTGTGGTATTCAAAATCTTTAATCCAAGCCCTAGACTGCTATCAAGCTATGTTAAATATTGGGCCACTAGGAAGAGAAAACACATGAGTAAACACCCAAAATTTCTCCAAAAATAGCACCCAGCTGAGCCATTTTATTAAATAGAATAGTAGTACAATGGGGGTATGGTGTGAGTGCACCTGGGCTTGCCAAAAAGGCAAGCTAGACAAGCCCCACGTGGAAAAGTGTAATGCCCAGATGCTGGAATGTGCTGCTTCAACTATGCCCTGTGCTGCCCTGGAAAAATTGCACTGTTTGTTGCAAAGGATCTGCTGTATGACCCACTTCTGGTGCTCAGAAAATTCCGGGAAATTCACCCCGAACTCTCAAATAACTCACCAAAACCCAGAAAGGGTTTGGAGTAGTTCCAAACCCCGAAACTGACCCCAATTTCCACGTGCTCCTCAATTGGAAGGGTATGTCGGCCCTCCTGGAAAACTCACTGCTCCATCCCTCCAAAATGATGCAAAATGTTGGTGATCCTCTCTTCCAAATATCTTAAATTCCCAGCTCTAATCAGTTCCAAATGCCCACCTCCCTAGCTCCCACGTGCACCCAGAAACACCTCCTGCACAGGCCCACACCGTCTCAAAAAGGGTCATGCTTCTACAGAAAGGGCTCCTCAAAATTTAGCTGATCCTTTACCCAAAATCTCCAGCAATATATGATGCAATGCTCCCCTGGAAACCTCAACAAGTTTGTTGCTCTTTGCTGGCCCCTCCAAGATAATTTGTACTCCTCTCCTACGTCCAGGAAGCAACAGAAAGGCCCCATGACATTCCTGTGATAATGTTGAACTGACTCACAAAGGATATCAGCTTCCGTCCTTGGGCTGGCACTCGAAGTCCACCGAAGCAAGGGGTGAGAAACTCTTGAGAATCTTGGGTGTAGACTTGGCTCAACAACGCAATCGTGGTAGGTGAGACTCTGAGAGTAATTGTCAAAATGTCAAAAAGTGCAAACTGATGTGAGCCTTCTCTACTTATCTTTGGCTGCCTCTTCCTCATGTGGGACCCATCCTAGAATGCCTTTCTTTTCCAAGAAGCTCGAGTTGCTTAGTGGTGTGTATTTTTCCCTTGGGTGGCCCCCCACATTCCACTAGGGGTACGATTTGCCTTTCTTTCCCTGGTGCGTGTGCCTTCCTTGAACAAAATTTGGAAGTGGGGTTCTCCAACCCACTTCTAAGTTGGAAACCAAAATTGTCAAAAATGGGCAAAAATTATGTTCACTTAGCAATAGTTGCTAAGTGGGAATATCACATTATTTCATTTCAGGTTTTAGTCATTTTCCATAAATTTGAGCACTAAACTAGTAATAATAAATTTGAGATCTATGGAAATAACCTCCTGCATAATAAAAGATTTCAGAACATTGTAAATCTGTTGTGATGAACTGTTCTATTGGAATATCCATAGCAGTTTCAAATCAATCTATGAAAAGTAAAGAATTAAGCACAATTGCATAGAATGCGCACAAATTGTTGACTGGAAATAGTTGCTTCTTTGATATATGACCCAAAGATTTTTTCATTGGGGCAGCTTTGACATCATGTCAAACAAAATCTGAATATATAGTTTCGAATTTATGAGAGACAGAACATGAGAGATTCTGACCTTTTTGTACATAAACTAGCATAGATTTATTTTGGCTTTGGATCTATCAAACACTGAGAGGGATCAAATCTATTGAGCTGTCAGTTTTTTTATCATTTAGGATTGGATCTAAGCTCATATGAAGAGAGAGGCAATAAAATTTATATTTGAATATCATATTGAAGGTATATAGAGAACTCATATTTTATTATCATTTGTTATTATTTTATTATCATATTTTAAATTGACCTGTAAACGCTGACAAACATAACCTGGGCTGTAGATGTACCTCTATATTGTCAATGCAAAAATGACATACAAAGGTGTTGTATATATATATCAAGCAAGTTTAATTATTCTTTGTTAGTAGACAGGCACCTAATCTCCTTATTAAAACAATGTTTAAAAATGCCATGTCTTAATGCTGCATTATATCTAGCATAGAACTTAACTTTATATCTTAACTGCGTAACATTACGATATCACTCTATATCAATACCCTAGAGTAAATAAAGATTACAACGTTCAACAATAACTATCCATGGTTATTGTTTAACCATGGTTCATCTTGACGTATCTTTTTTTCAACCAGGAACCACAGATATGATTCACTTTCAAAGAGAGTGAAATAATTTTCTTTTTTTCTTTGTTTATTATATCTTGCATAGATTTAAACGGCTCTCCCCATCTCTGAAGTGTAAAGAGTCGAGCATGATTGAATAGAATGCATACAAATGGTTGACTGTAAAAACTTGTTTCTTAGGCCTTCCAAAATTAATTTTAATGGATTGAGTTACAAGGATTTGTGAAAAGATGGGATGAATCCTGCATACAGGTCAGTCTTTTGTTTATCCTAGTATACATGTCTGTATGCTTTGGGTTTATTTCTGTAGTCATGTGCTAAAGATGCCTTTCCGAACAATTGCCACCTGCATTATTTTTTCCCTTGATGATGTATTCGACAGTCCATGTTGTTTCTTTCTCTTTGTCTTCTGCTGCAGTTCTTTTTCTGGTTTCTATCTGCATGTTCTCCTTTCCTCTCCTTTACTGTTTAATTTGACGTATTATGTTTGCACAATTTTTTATTTTGCAATTTTTTCACCAATAGTTTGGCATGTTAGGCTTTCCACCTGGATGCAAATGATAATTTGTTTAGTTTCAGATATTTTGTATATTAGAGTTTTTCCTTTTCCACCTTGGTAGTCTGCTTTTAAACTGACTATATCGAATATGCTCTAATGACCTAATTTTACATAGGATCCCAGTTTGGCATTTCCTTAAACACTGCATCAATCGATATTGTTGGTTTCATGTCTCTATCTACAAATCTGATGTACGTCTATGGAATCGTGGCTGATATATGGTTTTTTCAAAGAATATTTGGGTTTAGGTGCACTCTTGTTTTTTTGGCTCATTGTCAGTATGCAAGGTTGGTTTGGTTTGTCTGAACTTTCATACTGTGATATCCACTGCAGATTCCCTGCAATATCCCCTTTCAAGTCGCTTCATCAGTGCAATTATTCTGACTATTCTATATCCCTTTTGAAACAGCATGATGAAAGAAATGCAGTATCGAGCAGTCGGAATGCAAGGCGGAGACCATACCCTGGTATGTTACATGCCTTTTTTATTAATGACGACTGAATCTTCTGGAAATGGTGTATATATTGAATGCATATTTGGTTATAATACTCTCCCCTTTTTGTAGGGAGGGGAAGATCTAGCTGTCTCCAGGTTCCAAATGTTTTCTACTGCTTTTACTATGAAACATTACTTAATCTATCGGATTCTATCCTCTTTCACAGACCATGTAGGTTGGAGTGATTCTTCTAAGGGTCGTAGTACTGATCGGTATGGAGACAGAGCTGAATATCCTGATGTCCGAGGGAGAGAGAACAGGGCGCAGGTGTTGGCCAAAGAGGAAGGATCAGATAAAGTTTGGCGTCATGATGGATTCTTCGAGTTAGAAGCTAATGAGCCACAGGAAAGGCGAAGACCTGCATTTCGAGAAACAAAGGTTGTTTCACAAGATGGAGATTCTGGAAGCAAAACTGCTGTAGCGAATGAGAGACGTGATGGTTATAACAAGGTTGGTGATAGCATAAAAAGAGAGGGTAGAGGGGATGTCATTGAACGGCAGCATGAAATTGAAATGCGGTCTGAGGGAGGTTCTGGAGGAGGATGGAAGGGTAGGGATAATGTTCAGCGAAATGAAGATGTTGAGAGAGGTCGCTGGCTGGAAAGAGATCCACATAATGATCGCTTCCAGTACAGGGGAAGGTTTAACACCAGTTTAAGAGGTAGAGACAGACCGGGCAGGCAATTTGATGGAACTGAAAGAAATCAATTACGGTCTCGTACTTTTAGTGCTGACAAATGGAAGCATGATCTATTTGACCAAGCCAATAGGAGTCCAACACCAAAGACTGAAGAGGATCAGATCGCGAAAATAGAAGCCCTTCTGGCGACTTAAAACCTGAATTCTGTTTATTGTGCCTGAAAGAAGGTGATAGGCAAGTTATAAAATTTCCATTTTGTCCGTTTTTAGGAATGACTATTCACTTCCATTCTTTTGGCTGAGATGTGTCTACCTTCTAACTGAGCGAAAGAAGAGTCACCTCCCTTTCCAACATCTAATCAGAAGTATTCTTTTTCTTGTATTTTATGCACTTAGGCTTCTATACGTAAGAATTTAACATGTTCTTACGATATTCCAGCTTTCCTTATTTCTTATTGGCGTGGATTTTGAGTTTTTATCATTATTAATGTGCTGAGGATGTGCTTCTCAGAATCTCAGCAAACAAATGATGACTGATATGGTAATATTTGAAGGAAATGAAGATCTGTAGTTTTATTTGGGTTTAATGTATTGTGAGACCAAGGAGGTAATGTGTAGCACCCAGGATATTCTGTTACTGAGGGTTAGGTTATTTCTTTCTGTAACCAATCAGCTGTATGCATGTTAACGCTATATGCACACACGCAGGCAATTACTAAATTAATAGATTGTGATAATACTCATTTTAAGGTTCTTACAGCTTGAAAACTTTATTTTCAAACAGGTGTCAAAGGAAAAAAGTATTGAATCTGACCAGCTATCTTTTATCTGATTGATTGAAAACATTGTGATTACTAAATACTATTTATTATTTTCATTAAAAAAATATAGATTTTCTTTTAAATAATCATAAACTGGCCTTGGTTACAGATGAGAGATTCATATTTTTCGTAGCATGGACTTTTACTACAGTCAGTTATAGTTTCCTCTTAAATGTTTGTGAGACTCAATTGACACCTAAGATATTAACATATCTGTAGTACCAAGTGTGAGGTATTTATGCATATCAAAATAAAGAAATAGATTTTCACTACCACCACTCTGGATATTTTGAAATTGCCTCTGCTATAAAAGTTAATGGGAGAGTTAGCATACAAATAACATAAAGTTTGCAATAGATCTTTGATCAGGTTCATGTACACATTTCGAAATGGAGAGATTCAGCATGATGTGAGAAGCGGCAAGTTGTATGTTACATGGCATTCTTTTGAGGATACATTGCCATGCATGCAAAAATTCTATCTAGCTATACAATGTAAAGAACTTTGTAGAGGTGGTGGAATTGGTTGAGACCTTTTATAATGGTTGGTCAGAAACTTTTTCCAAGTAATTGTAGCCAATTTTGTACTCCTATAAACCATTTTTCAAACAAAACAATAAAAACTATTGAGTGTAGTTTAAACATGCAGCCTTTTTCACTTTTCTGACTAGTTTTGCCTAGAGTCACTAAAATTTAGAAAATTTGTTGAAATTGCAGATAGTAGTTTTAAATTGCATAATCTAGATGCAGCAAAGGTTTTCTGGGGTGTTGAATCTATCTATTTATTAAAAAATTGCAATTTGAATAATGGAAAATTGCAATTTCATTTACAATTGTGTAGCTGGATTCCAATAATAGTTGCTGGAAAGATTAAAAATGATCATATATTTAGACTGCTCCAAACTATTATACCTGGAGAAAACAAAATGGAACAGTTAACTTGGGAAATTAGAGACGACTTTCGATATCATCAACTGATCTTGATTTTGACCTTGTGAGACGTGGACTTAATGATGACTTTGTACTTGACATGTAGTCACTTTGTGTGCTACCGTTTTGGTTAATCGGATCATTTTCCAAATTGCTTCCTTAACAGAGATGTGAAATGTAAAATCAATATATCACCACCTATAGGTTAGGTCTCTATCTATCTTCAGTGTCCACGAGTGCATGCTTTTTATCATTCAATTATAGACTAATGGTATAGACTAATGGATGACTCTTTATGCGCAGTCATAGAAACACAGGTGTTTAGGGTGAGATTTAATTAAAGACCTTGTTGTTCAGTTTAAACCTAATATTTCATGTAAGATTTTGCTAAGTAACTTTGAATTTGTAATCACTCTATACATATTATAGAGTTCTTAATCAAATATAAAATTGTGAAAACATTTTTACTTGGCAAATTAAAGGAAAAAATTAAAATGTACTAAAATGTTTAAAATGGTCTGGTAAAAAATGATAATATAAATAACAGGTAAAGGTAAGTCACTATGGAAATGCATCTTTTATAAGTTAAAGACCTTGCTATTCTCAGTGTAAGCTAAATATTTCATGTAAGGTTTCTGCCAAGTATCTTTGAATTTATCATCCTTGTATATGTAATATATAGTCTTTAATCAAATGTAGAGTTTAAACATTTTTGTTTTGTAAATTAAAAAATAAAAATTAAAATGTACTAAAATGTTTGAAATGGTCAAAATAATTGTGAAAAATGATTGTATAAATAACAGGTAAAGGTAAGTTACTAGGGAAATACCTCTTGTTTTAGGCATACATAGACTAGATTGTTTTTATTTGAAGTTGATATTTGTTACATTGTTATCCTTGTGGTTGTAATTGTATGAAATCTTGGTTCAAATAATACTTGTGTATTTTGGTGGTTTCATTATTGCTTTGTAAACTTTGCATCTTGGTTCAGAAAACATTTTCTATTTTAGTGGCTTCACTGTTATATTTTATAGAGTCATAATTGATTTATCTGAAAGGTTTGCATAGTGCATAGACCTTGTTTTGAAATAAAGAAAGTTGTCTGATTGTATTTATCAAGCTAAGTAAAGAATGATTGTATTTATGAAGCAAAGTAAAGAAAGATATACGATTGTATTTGTGAAGCTTATGAAATCAAACTTAATATATGTATATACCTTATTTTCGGTTGGTATGGTTGTCATAAACTTATTAAAAGAAATGCTTCACTCACTATGTATATACCTTATTGTTGGTTGGTATGGTTGTCATAAACTTATTAAAAAAAATGCTTCACTCACTTTGATATGATTTTCAACTAATTTTTTTTAATGGAATTAACTTAAAATTTTGTCATTTTGGTTTTTACTATATAAATATTCAAAAAGCTGAAATAACATATTTTAAATAATACTTATATGATGTTCATTGACATTCTATAAAGTGACAACCACCTTGTAAATAATTGTGCAATTATCTAATTTGTGTCATGGAAGTCCATAATTTGTGTCATAAAAGTGGACTTTTTGATTTTTTAAAGTGATTACTTCCATATATATATATTTATTTATTTGAAAATTATATTTTCAAAAAACATTTGAAATGAAGTAAGCCAACACAACTTTGTCCTCTGATTTTTTCAAAGTGATTTCTTCCATATTAAAGAACTTTATATATTTGAAAATCATATTTTCAAAAAAACATTTCAAATGGGATAAGCCAAAACAACCTTATCCATTTTTCAAAGTCAAATACATCTTTTAAATAAGTGTGTAATTATCAACAATGTAAACTTTGAAGTGGGAATTGATATGATTACTTTTTTGGTAGAGGTAACAAAAAAGTGACCTAATTTTGAAATGTGGCGATGCAGAATACACTTCTTCATATTTTCTTGTTTTTTTTGTAGTGAGGTTTTTATTTTTTTGCATAGTTAAAGAAAAAGGTTGATATTTTAAGGTTTCGATATTCTACATATTTATATATGGTTAATTAATTTTTGAATCTACATCAAATAATTATCTCTAAAAAAACAATAATTTTTAACAATTGACATAAAAGTAACCATTTTTAACATAAACATAACTAAAAAATTACACATTTTGATTATTTTTTTGTCAAAATAAAATTTAACAAAAATGGTTAAATAATAGTTTTTTTTTATATGAATTTCGTGTCAAAAAATAATAATAACCACAATTTTTTTTCAAAAAAATAATGATTCACATAAAAATTAAAGCAAAAATCACATAATACAAACATTAATTGAATGCTTATTCTTCTCGTAAAATGTCAAAGTAAAAAATCTTACAAGTATAAATAATTAATAGTTACAAAAATAAAGTAAAAAACCTTACAAGTATAAGTAATTAATAGTTACAAAAATATTAACAATATCACGTAATCCAAACTCTTAATGAGTTTCATCATTGTCTTCTCTCACAATATTTTCTACTTCATTTTGCTCGTTTTCCTCTTCTAATGGATCTATGATGTTTGCGAATCTCCCAATGCATGCCTTTTCAATCATTCCATGTAATGGTGGTTGAGTTTCCTTTGCTTTTTTTTGCTACATGTGTTTCACTAAAATCCTTTTTCTTCAACCCAATTTCTTGCATTGCATCTAGGAAATTGATTAGCATTAATTTTTTGCCTCAGCTCGGCGGCTGAACCACTCGCCGGCCGGGGTGGCGGGGGGAAAGGGCGCTGGTGCCTAGCTTCTTGCCCCACCCCAACGGCCTGCCCCCTCTGCTGACTGTTGGGCTGCCGGGTTAGCGGGTCGATTCTAACGGGCTGCCAGGGTGGCGATTCAATTCCAATGGCTCGCCGGGGTGGGGCGGAGGACCGAGCAACTAGCGCCCTCCGCCCATCCCCCATGGGCTCGTTGAGCCGTTGGGGAGCATGATTGGGCTCACCACGTCCACTGCGGACGTAGTGAGTAAGTCTGTTTCATCTAAATTTTTAATTTCTATAAAAAAAAAATTTCATTAAACCTATTGAATTTTAATACTTGCACACAACAAAAGAGAAACTAATCTTTCAAATGCGATATTCCGTTGAATATGTTGTTGATAGCAATGTAATTGCCCCACAAATTCGCCCCAAATCTTTTAACGAACCTCAAAAAACCTATATTCCGTTGAATATGTTGTTGATAGCAATGTAATTGCTCCACAAATTCGCCCCAAGTCTTTTAACGAACTTCAAAAAACCTTGAAGTGATGTAAGCAATAGTGATAATAAAATTTATTTTATAGTGGAAACTATGAAATTGTTTTATTGCATGGTTAATGTGAGATTAATTTGTTTTTATAAAATTTTTTAACATGTAAATTATGTTATGATGATATAGGGAATTATACATAATGACGATATAGAGAACTATGATAAAACAAACATTACATAATTGTTTTACCGCATGATGAATATGGACTAATTTGCTTTTATAAACACTTTAACATATAATTGTTGTTATGACAATATAGCAAATTATAATAAAACAAACATTACAGAATTGTTTTAAAACACGGTGAATGTGTGATTAGTTTGTTTTAGAAGATATAATAAAAATTAAAAAAACATTCAATTGTCTAATAAATATTATATAGTTTAAGTAAAAAATTAATTTATGTAAAATATTTAGTTTACAATTTTAATTTAAAGATTTAGTTTAAAATATTTATTTCATAAGAAAATTTTAGTTAAAACTTTTCAATAAATTGTAGAAGAAAATTATGGAGGAAAATACATGAAACGAAATTTTTGGAGGGAAACTTTGGAGGGAAATTTTCATTCTTTAAGCTATATATTATCATTAGGAGAGAGTACATTTGTATCATTCAACCTCTTATGTTTGAAAGGCATGGATTCTTCTCATAGTGAAGTTTCTCTTTGTGAAGCATCAACATCTTCATCGCGTAACAACTCTATTCATATTGATGAATATAACGGAAATTATTCCACTATGAATAGAGAGTCAAATCTTCCACTTAGTCCTAATCCTAAGGACTAGGAGAGCAACACTAATGAAAGGCAGGATGAATAATTTCAAATAAATAAATAGTCACGATTTCCCCTTAGTCGTAATCCTATGGACTACGAGAGCAGCAATGATGAGGAGCATGACGAAGATTTTCAAATAAATAAAGAGCCACGGTTTCCACTTAGTCCTAATCCTATGGACTATGACAGCAACAGTGATGAAGAGCATGATGAAGAAATTCTAATGAATAGAGTGTTATGGTGTCCACTTAGTCCTAATCCTATGGATTATGAGAGCAGTAGTGATGAAGAGTTTGATGAATAATTTCAAATGAATAGAGTGTCACAGTGTCCACTTACTCCCAATCCTATGGACTACGAGAGCAGAAGTGATGAAGAACATGATGAAGAATTTCAAATGAATAGAGTGTCACGGTGTCCACTTACTCCTAATCCTATGGACTATGAGAATAGCAGTGATGAAGAACATGATGAAGAATTTCAAATAAATAGTGTGTCATGGTGTCCACTTAGTCCTAATCCTATGGACTATGAGAGAAACAATGATGAAGAACATGATGAATCATTTGAAATGAATAGAGTGTCACGGTGTCCACTTAGTCCTAATCCTATGGACTATGAGAGTAGCAGTGATGAAGAGCATGATGAATATTTTCAAATAAATAAAGAGTCGTGGTTTCCATTTACTCCTAATCCCATGGACTATGAGAGCAGCAACGATGAAGGCTAGGATGAAGAATTTCCAATAAATCGAGAGTCACATTTTCCACCTAGTCCTAATCATAAGGACTATGAGAGAAGTAGTGATGAAGGATAGGATGAAGCACTTAGTCCTAATCCTAAGGACTATGAGAATAGTAGTGATGAAGGGCAAGATGAAGAATTTTTCAGTAAGTAAAGAGTCACATTTTCGACGTAGTCCTAATCCTATGGACTATGAAAGAAACACTGAAAATGCACATGATGAAGAATATCCAATAAACATCAAGTCAAATTTTCCATTTAGTCCTAATTCTAAGGACTATGAGAGTAGCACTAAAGAAGGGAAAGATGAAGAATATCCTCCAAGTCAGTATTTTAAAAGCACAGATGATCATAGTGAGGATAATATTCCTCATAATGATGATGAAAATGCTTATACAAATTATGATCCAATGATGGAGATGTTGCCAGGAAATATTGTATCGAGGAGTAGTATCAAACCTTTTCATATCAATCCAAGATGTTCTAGTTATACAAGGGGTAGAGCAGAATATCTGACGAGAAGAAGTTCTATCAGCGCTCTCATTTCAAGTGAATGTTTTCAAAAAGATTGCTTGAAACATATGTATTTCAATTTTGCATTAGAGAAAAGGAAGAAAAAATTTTCAATGAATAAAAGCATGCAAAATTCATATTTAGTGGGGTGCATGCAATCTACATTATCAGGTTATGATTATCATATTGGGTCTTTATTTATTTGTAGAAAGGCTTTCAAAATGTTTCATTTAATGGGTAATTTTCGTCTGTCAAGAATCCAAGAAAATTTGGAAAAGGATCCCACATTTTATTTAGAAGTACGTCATAAATGACAGCTTGGGCCATTATCAAATACTGCAATGTCATGGATGAAAGGTTTATTTTCAAAACATGGAGAGTGTATTCCAAATAGAGAGACAATACATATTCTAGATAATTTCTCAAGATGAGAAATCTACAACTTATACAAAGAATATGAAGAAGGTGCTGAGGGATATGGTCGATTTATTACATATCAATATTTTGTGAAGATATGGAAGAAAGAATTCAACAATGTCTGTGTTCCTAAGAAGACAAGGATGGGGATTTGTAGTACATGTGCTTCTCCTAAATAAACAAGGGATAAATGTGAAGGGTTAGAAAGTGGTAAGAATTCATAACTTTAACTTTTAAAATTGTATAGTCATCAACTATGAAAACGTATTTATTAATTACTTTATTTTATGTTGTGTAGATTCCATTGTCAAATCACTTTAGAGCATCACAAACAACAAACAAGTGAAAGGAAAAGTTGTACAAGCATCGAAAGAAGTGTTATGATAATCCAAATAAATATTTGGGTTTGATAATTGATGGTATGGAACAAAAGAAAACACTTCTATCACATTTTGTTTGCACACCCAAAAATTTACAAGAGGAAAGTTTTATTCAGTATCACTTGGTCGGTTGTATGGTCTTCAATGGGAAAATGTTGCTAAGGGTACACTTCACAGCTCCAAATATTCATAATGATGCAAATCTGAAAATAACCATAATTCATGATGTGATTTCTCATTGGTCTGGTAATCTTCCTGAAGTTTTGTATCTACAGTTGGACAACACTTGTCATGAAAAAAAAAATTAGATTATTTTTGGATATCTAAACATGCTTGTTGAATTGAGAATTTTTCAGAAGGTAAAGGTTGGTTTCCTTCTTGTTGGGCACACTCATGACTATATTGGTCAGATGTTCAGTCGTTTTTCAGTCACATTGAGGAGGGAGGAAGTTGGGAGCATGCCATCATTAATTGAATGTATTAAGAAATCATACATGTCAGAGCCTACTTTTGATGTGTTGGAAGAAACTGTTGACATGCAAAGGTTTATTCTGGATCACACAGTGAGGAGAAATGCATTGAACAACTTAATGAGATTAGCTTCCAATATCAATTTCGTATCAAAAAAATTGATGGGAAAACACTAATATGGGGCAAGAAGTATTCAACTACTGCAGAATGGGCACCTTCATCAGGTTTGGAATTTTTGAATTTCATTCCAGATCATCCAATATTTGCATCAAATATATTGTTATTACAATCCGTTTCTGAAGTTCATAATGCACGTAGACATAATAGAGATATAAATTATTCTGATTGCCTAGAAGAAATTAAAAAATGTATTAGATATACATATGAGTACCTTGATATTGCTGATTCAGTTTGGTGGGAGTATTTTTTCAATAATCAAAGTGATATCATTTCAAGAACAACAAATGAAGATATACCTTTGAAAAAGTCCATTTATTTGGCCACAAAATGTGTCAAATGAACATGAGGAAAGAAAAATTGTTAAACAACAAAAATCTCAAGGTATTATTAATTCTTCACAGGCAGACAAAAGAGAAATGTATATTGGTCGCAAAAGATCTTGTGCACAATGTGAAGCCATGGAAGACCTTTACAGGGGTTTAGTTTAGGATATTAAAGAGGGTGGTATGATTGCAGTGCTAGCAGATGGAGATCCCAATGGCTATCCATTATGGGTTGCTAAGGTTATAAAGGTCATTACAGAAAATGAAGATGTTGCAGGTGTTGAAGTACATTGGTATGCCACAAATACACACACATTCAATGGTGTGTATAAGCCAGAGATGGTAGTTGATAAAAAAAAATGGTAGAAAGAGAAAAATAAAGGGTAGAAATATTAATCGTCACCGCACAGACCTCTTAAATGTGGAGGATTTTGACATACTTGTTTATGACTTCAATTTAACAAAGAGAGGAACTCTTCGCGTGAAGACGATAGAGATTCTAAAAATGTTGTTACTAGAAGGAACAATGTTGAGATGGGAGTCTAGTGAAACCAGTTGTAGATCTAGAAGAATTTTCAAACCTGAAATAGTGGGCATGCATGTGGAATCAGATGGGGCACTAGTTGATGAAAGAGAAGAATATGGAACATCTTCGTCAGCATCCAGTCACTCATCTGAAGATGTGAATTGTGATGGTGTGCAAGAAAATATGAGTGATTTTGAATAATTGTTTAAGACAGATTATATAACTGATGTGTGCATCATATATTCAAATAAAATTAATGTTTTCCATATGTTGTTAAATGAGAAGTTATGAAGCATTTTTATGTTGTTGGATTATGTCTTAAGTATGATAAATTTTATTGTTTAAATATCTACATTGCAATATCAAATTAGAGATATAATGTCTGTTTTATTCATTATACAAATAAAGACTTTTGATTTCATTTAGTGATATACTTTGTTCATAATGTCATGGTTTTTTAATTTTATAGTTGA